>JAJGOT010000904.1:142500-157897 GCA_022457155.1 Cladopsammia gracilis | reverse complement strand
AATCTAAAATTAGATTCAGACTCCAATCTGAACGATCGACCTTCGGACGTGTACCTTGAGATTGCAAGCTAAGATTGGTTTGTCCCTAATGGAATGAAAAATCGAATTTTTGATCTCAGAAACCGGATTTAAATTTAGTTGAAAGCAACGCAGCCTTGTATTGTCAAGCAAGATTGAAGACAGCACTGAATCGTGAAAAGCGAGTACGGTATGAGGATTCCAAGAAGCGCGGTATCGTCGAGGGGATGCGGCAAAACTTAAGACGTGACGCCCAAACAAAGTGCATATAAGCCACTCTCTTACTAACAATAGTTTTTAATCTCCAAACAGAAAACTCTAGTAATACCTAGCAAACAAATGTGAATCTGTCAGGAACTTTTTATATGCTCATGCAAATCACTGTCTGATTTGGTGGACAGAGTTTCGCACTGGAAAGAAAATTTTGGTATCCGTTTTCAGTATAATTATTTAAGATGAATATAATCATTATGGCTCCTATTTTTTTGTCTCAAGGATACACATTACTACATAATGTTTTGAACACAGAAACGGGATTTCATTTTTAGCAATAGTTCACAATATGAAACAGAGCGATTTGTGTTTCCTTATCTAACCCATGTACTATGACCTAAACATTATTATTCCTGACGTTTTGAATTAGCTAGTACCTACTCAAAAAGTTACCCAAACGTAATGATATGGTAGCACTTGCGCGATAGAGTTTATGCAAAGAAATCACATAAGACGCGAAAATCACTCCAGCATTCCATTATTTAAGGTGATACAGTCAACTCTCTCTAAGACGGACACCGTCGGGATCGGTCCCAACTGTCCGTCTTAGAGAGGTGTCCAGCTTATAGAGAGTCTAGGTAACGTGACACCAGTAATTCTGAGATAATAAAACTGAACCTATGCACAATGAATACACGTCTGTTGTAAATCTGTTTAAAGTCTTTTACGTAAGCAAAACCTACAAACTGGAACAAAAATAACATTATAAAAGTGGACTCGTTTGTTCGTATTCAGCACTTACATTTCCGTTTTGAAGTATTTTTCACCAAAAAAAAAAACACTTCTCAAGTGTCCGTTGACGGTTTCAAAGTGTCCGTTGTCCGTCTTAGAGAGGCGTCCGTCTCATAGAGAGTACAGTAAAATGACTGAACTGAAAACGGCAGGGACCAACATCAGATGTCCATCTTATAGAGGTGTCCGTTAAGAGAGAGTTGACTGTATTAGTCCACGTATTAATCTGTCAGCAATCATACACTTTTGCAAGTTTTAAGACAATTTTCCTTTTCAAGTCCAATTATTGACATCATTGTATTATTTATAACTGATAAATGTACAAGAACGGCTTTGAAAGTTTTACTACTTGTTCTTTGAGCGAGTGTGTTGGTTTGAATACACGAGAAACGAAAATTTGCTCGACCTTCCTGCATGCAAATTATACTTAATATTTACATGCGATTCATTTATAATAATAATAATTTACCCACATTTGCACGATATAATTAGGCATTTTTAAGAGACTGACAAGAGCGCGCATTCACAATTTACACAATGTGACATTTGTCAGTGGTTCGTTTTACAAAAGTTTCAATTTTGCCATTTCGGATATAAACATTTTGATGTCCGGTCGATGCATTATAATAATTTTATGAAAACAAGCGTTTTTGGGCATTAAAAGCGGATGGCTGTAACATATGGCCATTCCAATCAATCTATATTGAAGCAGAACTTTCCTGTGGTTCTGTTCATTATATCTACAAGTTGATCCTCCGATATTTTGTGATTATACAGCCGGCTCATATTGCACGCGAGCGCTGAGGGCATTCACCCGCCGATTTGGTTCAGTTGGCCAAAAGTATTCCTGAAACCCCAACTGTTAAGACCGGCACACACTAGGGGACATGTTGCGGAACATAAAGCAGGGACAAGCCCCTTCGTGTGCACAGCATTGGCGCATGTTGCAGGGACAGTACGCAAGCTGGTGCACACAAAGCGGATTGAGGTATAAAAATCACAGAAATCGCCTGCTTCTTGTAGCGGGGCCAGTATGCAAGAACAGTGCACACGATGCGACATCGAAATCGGGGTCATTTTGTCCCCGCTTCATGACGCACGAATTCAAACCAGCTGAATTCCATACAACATGAATTTTGTCCCCGCAACAGAACTTTTTCGCAAAAACAGGGATGTCACACGAGGAAAACTGTCGCTGCAACATGTCCCCGCTTCATGTCCCCGCAACATGTCCCCTTGTGTATGCCGGCCTTTAGGGTACATACATGCATACATACATACATACATACATACATACATACATACATACATACATAAACTTTATCAAAGTGTCAAAATATTTAGCTGTAAGGCTAATTGAGGACACTATAACAAAATATATAATAATATAATAATATAATAATAATAATAATAATAAAAAATATGCATTAACAGATATACTAAATAATTCATACAATTACTTTAAATAATTTAGAAATATAAAATTTAAAATGGGCTAAGATTACATAAAGCTTAAAAATTCCATACAATTATTAAAAAAATACTATATTACTCTTGATATCAGTGGTGAAAAAACAGTTTTAGAACAGTTCTTTGGTTTAATTTTGGTGATTCGGTACTGAACGCCTACTGAATAGTATAGCCTTCCCTTTAGTGCACTGCAATTTTCAAAGAGTTATTTTAACTCCAAAAGTGGAGTAAAAATTTTAGGTTCAGGATAATCCCCTTTTTGGGGTCATTTTAACTCCAAATTTACTCCGAATCTGGGGTTAAAATAACTCCAACCACTAATGGAGTTAATTTAACTCTACTATACAGCAAGGTAACTGCTTTTTGGGGGAAAATAACTCTTTTTTGGAGTTGAAATAACTCCGAAAAAATTAACTCCAGTGCACGAGGAAGTAACCTCCGTTTTGAGCAGATTACACAGTTTCTATCGTGACAACGTATTCTGCACTACGAATAACACTGATCTTGTACGATGTAATGAGAGATTTTTCAAGACTCCTTTGTAGTTTAGTCTTCTGAGTGAAATTTATTGATTTTAGATTTTAAGATTTTTTCATATCATCTTACATAACGAATTGCAAGCATGCGGTATTAGCGGAAAGTTAAATTGCTGGCTACAAAGTTATTTAGCGAGTGGAATGCAGTTCGTCGAGTTAATGGTGTAAATTCACCTCCACTAGAAGTTAAATATGAAGTTCCTCAAGGGTCGCTCCTGGGTCCGAGACTCTTTTCCATTTACGTAAATGATTTCTCTGAAAGTGTATTTCAAGGCGAAGTCCATCTTTGTGCGGATGATACCACAGCTTATGTGATTGCAAGCAGTCCTGATGAAGTGGTAGCAAAGCTCAATCTACTCTTTGAGGAGATCCATACCTGGTGTGAACTCAACAAACTCACTATACACACCGGAAAAACCGAAGTGATGATCATGCACAACGGTCTCGATTTGTGGGCCCCTTTATCGCCTGTTAGATAGGGCAATACGTCAATGGCATATTTTAATGAAACAAAGCTTTTAGGAATTTTAATCGACAACAGACTCTCCTGGGGGGAGCAGGTGGACAAAGTACACAAATCGTTTAGCAATCAGATCCGCGTTTTAAGGAAAATGAATTACCTAACGATTATAGGAACAAATTTATTATAAAACCATAGTACCACGTGTGACTTACTGCATCTCAGTCTGGGGTACCTGCTCCGTCTCTATGTTCACCGAAATGGAGAGCCTGCACATTAAAGTGGGCAGAATTATTCATAAAATTCCGCAGAACACATCAGATTGCGATGTCCTGGAACGTATAAAATGGCAAGACTTGGGATATCTTATAAACGAAGATTAGCGATTGAATTATTTAAGGTTAAGAAAGGCTTGAACAGAAGATTATTTCCTTTTTCACTTTTACAGAATCCAAGCGCAAAGGCCCTCTTCTAACAATTAAACGAAGCAAAACAGAATCAGGAAGAAACAGCTTTTCTTTTAGGGGCCCTAAAAGATGATGAAAAGATGTAAACAATTTTATTTATTATTAATTATTGTATTTTTTATTGTATTATGTGTTAGTTATTTTGTATTTTCTATTATTAATCGTTGTATTAGTTAGGTAAGTCCACATCAGCTATATAGTTGCCAGTTTTGACCAACACATCAAATAAAGTACGTATGTATGTATGTATGTATGTAGGCGGGTCATTCGTCCATTCAATTTTCTTTTTTTTAATTAAAAATTGAAAATCGATGTTCGTTTTGGATTTTCTTTTTTTATTAGAAGAAATAGAAAAATGCAACATCGAATACATTTAACTTTACAATTAAGAGGAAATTAAACAACCGACATCATTCTTTCACTAACAACTGAAACCAATGTTAAAGTTGTATGACATCGCTGATTTTTCCGTTTTCGACGAAAGTCCAAAAAAAAAATGAAAATTGCGATCAATTATCAATTTTTGTGTTTCAACCAAAACATTCAAAATCGTTTGCACTTGAGGTGACAAAAGCATTCCAGTGGAGGAGGGTGTGCTTGGGTCAAAGTACGTAAGTCAGGGGCATCCCATCCCCTACCCACTGCGGCATGAGGAGTCTCAACCGTCAACCTCGTCCCCAGGGACATCTCCGCTTTCAAGATGCCGTCATTTTGAAAGTGGAAGAGTCTGGAACTGGATAACCTGCGATCAGGCGCTCTTTTTTCGGAGGGAGTTAGGGACTGGATTAAGAAAGAAGCGGGAAATTCATATGATAGAGTAAACATCACAAACGTGGGCGACTTTAGTGTTGAATATATAAAGGATACTATATTTCCTATATTATAACTATCTTTAAACAAGAAATCGTCATCACCATAGGTGGTTTTCAGACGAGTCCTGTCTTTAGTTCATTGCTAAAAGAAGCATTTCCTGATATTGCAGGCCTTAGTTCGAGGTCAGTTAGAATGCATGTTTTGTGATGAGAATGGGATACATTTACAAAACCGTTTGCCAAATGACGAGCTTGAACACTGACGTACACAGTAAAATCGCAAGGACTATTTCAGCCCCGTGAAGCTATTTTAGCATTCTTGAATTAGTACCATTTTGGCTCCTTTGCATTCTAAAGAAGCCCCCAATGGTATAATTCACACCCAAAGGGTCCGTTTTGATACCGTTGCAGAGGCTAATTTGGAAAAGCAAGTGTCCAAAACAGACGTTATAATGTAACCTAAATTAGCCCAGTTCTGTGGAACCAAATCAGCAGCTATACAAATGGCTAATTGGGTACAACCCAAATCCAAAATAGGTATCATAGTAGGGTCCAATTCAAAGCTATTTTCGCTTAATTAACCAAAATAGCACCAATATAATTGGCTCAAATGGCATATCAACGGTTCCGTTTCGGCTTTGTGGAAAGTGCCAAATTATGCATAACACCACGGTACTAAAATAGCACCAATACAATTGGCTGAAATGGCATGTCAGGGTTCCGTTTCGGCTTTGAGGAAAATGCCAAATTAGGTATAACACCACGGTACTGAAATAGCACCAATACAATTGGCTGAAATGGCAGGTTAGGGGTTCCGTTTCAGGTTTGAGGAAAATGCCAAATTAGGTATAACACCACGGTACTAATATAGCACCAATACAATTGACTGAAGTGGCATGTCAAGGTTCCGTTTTGGCTTTGAGGAAAATGCCAAATTAGCTATACCACCGCAGAACTAAAATAGCACCAATACAACTGGCTGAAATGGTAGGTCAGGGGTTCCGTTTCGGCTTTGTGGAAAATGCCAAATTAGGTATAACACCACAGTACTAAAATAGCACCAATACATTGGCTGAAATGGCAGGTCAGGGGTTCCATTTCGGCTTTGAGTAAAATGCCAAATTAGGTATAACACCACAGTACTAAAATAGCACCAATACAATTGGCTGAAATGGCAGGTCAGGGGTTCCATTTCGGCTTTGAGTAAAATGCCAAATTAGGTATAACACCACAGTACTAAAATAGCACCAATTCAATTGGCTGACATAGCAGATCAGTGGTTTCCTTTTGGCTTTGTGGAAAATGCCAAATTTGGTATAACACCGCAGAACTAAAATAGCACCAATACAATTGGCTGAAATGGCAGGTCAGGGGTTCCGTTTTGGCTTTGTGGAAAATGCCAAATTAGGTATAACACCACAGTACTGAAATAGCACCAATACAATTGGCTGAAATGGCAGGTTAGAGGTTCTGTTTAGGCTTTGTGGAAAATGCCAAATTAGGTATAACACCACAGTACTGAAATAGCACCAATACAATTGGCTGAAATGGCAGGTCAGGGGTTCTGTTTAGGCTTTGTGGAAAATGCCAAATTAGATATAACACCACAGTACTGAAATAGCACCAATACAATTGGCTGAAATGGCAGGTTAAGGGTTCCATTTCGGCTTTGAGGAAAGTGCCAAACTAGGTATAAAACTACAGTACTAAAATAGCACCAATACAATTGGCTGAAATGGCAGGTTAGGGGTTCTGTTTAGGCTTTGTGGAAAATGCCAAATTAGGTATAACACCACAGTACTGAAATAGCACCAATACAATTGGCTGAAATGGCAGGTTAAGGGTTCCATTTCGGCTTTGAGGAAAGTGCCAAACTAGGTATAAAACTACAGTACTGAAATAGCACCAATAAAATTGGCTGAAATGGCAGGTTAAGGGTTCCATTTCGGCTTTGAGGAAAGTGCCAAACTAGGTATAAAACTACAGTACTGAAATAGCACCAATAAAATTGGCTGAAATGGCAGGTTAGGGGTTCTGTTTTGGCTTTGTGGAAAATGCCAAATTAGGTATAACACCACAGTATTAAAATAGCACCAATGCAATTGGCTGAAATGGCAGGTTAGGGGTTCTGTTTAGGCTTTGTGTAGTGTCTGATTCGTAAAAGTGTAGAGTTTGGTATATTTTACTTTTCTCCGCTCGCTCTAATAAAGGAATCGGTCTGTTACCTGCAGATTATAAGAATTAAATATTTGACGTTTACGCGGATATATAATTTGTGTCGAATGGCAGAGATTTTCTCACGTAAACTGGCGAATTTGTGTTACCGATTCGAGAATTTTTCGCATAGGGAGAGAGCGGTTGTGTCAACATAGATTTTCGCGCGCTTTCGCTGATATCACGCTAATATCATCCATGAAGTAAAACAATCCCCGTCCGCTGAATGTGCAAAGTGCAAAGGGCCGAGATAGTCACGCATTTTACGCTATGTGAAGAATGCGTATTGTTTAGTTTTATTCTGCTAAGCCGACTGGCACTTTAGTTTAATCTTTTGTTAAAACTTTCTCGTATTTCATATTATTATATAACAACTTACTCCCAGAAATGGAAATATAACTGTCCCGGCTTCATTTAACTACACCTTTGCATGATAATAGTTTATACTATCACACGTGACTCGTGTGGTTGCGTTATACATGACAACAACCGCATTTACCCTTCCACAGATAACAGTAGTTTGTTTTCGCTTAATAAACAGGTGTCTGTTATCCTCAACAAAAATCTCTTTCATATAAATCTAGTTTGAACCAGTTGCGTTATCTCTTTTATGTATCAACTTTCGTATCGTGCTTGGCTTAAGACCAAGCGTGCGACGTGGACGGTTCATTCGCGGGAGTTTCGCGCCAGAACAAGAAGGTCAAGTCAAGTTAAGAAAGCTTCTTTTTTCTAATAAGAATGGATCGTTCGAGTCTAAAGGATATGACAGTGGACGACATTGCTAAACTTTTAGCAAACAAGGGATTGAAGGAGAGCATATAGTCACAGCTTTCAAAGGTGTGTTTATTTTACCAGCAGCACTGTGAAATTGTTCTTTGTTAATCAGGTTTCCATATGTAACTGAAGCACACGTGGCTTTTATTAAATTGGAATGAAATAATAGCTATTTTCTCTTTGCCTGTTAGTTTTGTTTTTAATTTAATTTTCGGTCGGCTTCTTTTCTTTTCAGTTGCTGAAATTGATGGTGGGCAATTTACCACTCTAACAAGATTAGAGTTCGCGGACATGTTCAGGAGGTGTTGACCGACAAACGCCAAGCGTTGTCGACGTGGCAAGAAATCATTGTCACAGTAAGTAACTAGCCAGTTTGCCACAAAACCCACTTTTAGTTAAATAGATTCAAACTTCTGCTTACTGCTCTAAGGCCGGACACAATATAATATATACGACGCTATTTTCATTCGTCTTATATGTAGAGGCACGCTATTTTCGGCAATTCTGTTCCACACAAACTAGTGGAAATAAATTGAACCACTAAATAATGGTTTAAAACCATAGAAAATCACAAAATATATACTACTTCCTAGTAAAGTGCGGATAGTCAAAAACGGAAAAGATTGAAACAGATTGCGAAAAGGTTAAAAATGACTGCCATACGTTTATTTTTTTGCCATTCCGCAGTTTAAAAACAAGTGGTAACTAATGCTTATAAATCATCTGTTTTTGTTATGTCAGCGAGATTCCATCTTTGAATTAACATTTCATTACATGTTTGAGAAAATAATAAAGGAGGAATTGCAAAAAATCGCGTGACAACGTGATACAAGGGGAAGTTCGCGCAGGCTCTGGTAACGAGATAAACCTAATTCCGCATGCGCAGTAATCTTTCGATCGACCGTTGGTTTCCGTTAGTCTGGCGCGGCCCGTTGTCGATGGTTGCAAGGATAAATCTGAATTTAAAAGATAGAAATATCCGATTTTAATGCTTAATTGGTATGTATAACGTCTTATAGAGCTAACATTTGTTTTCTTTTTGTCTCTAGAGCCTAGAAGATGAAGACAAGTCATCTATTTCAAGCAAGATAAATCGGGTCATTGACTCGGAAAGTGACGACGAGGATGGTGAACATATAAAGTCCGATGACGCGTTATCCATGTCTGCTTTATCGAAAGGCACTGCTGCAAAGCAACCTGCACCTAAGTCTTCCTGCGAAGAGAGTTCTCCTTCAACTCCTTCAACAAGTAAATTGGCAAATGAGCATTCTTCAAGCAGTCAGGTAATGAAATTACACGAGCTTAGAACATGTCACGCCAATTCAATAAGCTAAAATTTACAGTGATCTTTTCTAGCGTGGGATTGTAAGCTAAAGTAATCGTATAGTGAATTTGATTTGATATCGAGAAAATGCCTTAAGTTAATGAAAAAGTCTTGAAATTTAGGCAATATGATTCATGACATATTGTCATCCCATGCCATTTTGTCTTAAAATGTCACTCCAAATGGGCCATTCCATTTAATATCCCCCCCCCCCTCCCCCCATGGAGGAACAATTATACCCCCTTAGGAAAGGTTTAAGGGTTCCATTTTCGGCTTTGAGTAAAGTGCCAAAACTAGGTAGAACACCACAGTACTAAAATAGCACCAATACAATTGGCTGACATAGCAGATCAGTGATTCCGTTTTGGCTTTGTGGAAAATGCCAAATTAGGTAAAAACCGCATAACTAAAATAGTACCAATACAATTGGCTGAAATGGTAGGTCAGGGGTTCTGTTTTGGCTTTGTGGAAAATGCCAAATTAGGTATAAACACTACACTACAGTACTAAAATAGCACCAATACAATTGGCTGAAATGGCAGGTCAGGCGTTCCGTTTGGCTTTGTGAAAAATGAAGAATTAGGGGTTTGTCTGTAAAAAACCTATGACTTTTTTCTCTGTTTTTCACCTTTGTAGTCTTGCATTCCCAGTTCACTCTATTGTTTTATATCTGCCCTTTTTATTTATGTTTCAGGTAACAGGGTCAGCCTTGGTAATGTCAAAGGTACAATTGAGTTACTTTTTATTTAAATCTTTTTTTTTTTTCACTTCTTGAATTGTTTAGCACTAGAGCATAAGTAGTTTTCAGTTGAGACTACAAAAAATGGTTAGTTTTGTACAATTACACGCCACAGTACTGAACACATTCTTTAAGAACGCTGAACCACACATCGTATTAAATAAAGTAGCACAATAATTTTCATTTTGCATTCATTCTGGAATATTTAAGTTCTCCCCAAAAAGTTATTGTGAGAAGCCTAACACTGCAATGTACACATATACATGCATAATTCATATCTCAACATTATGTTCCTTTGTGGATTGCCTGAAGAGAAAGCACAAAATTTGCACAATAGGCTTTACCTTGGAGGTATACTTTGCATGAAGTTATACTGTTTCCTTGGCACCACACCTTATGTGGTAGACACTAACAGTTTTACTGTTGGTATCTGGTACCATGATCTGATTTTGCGTGTGGATGAGGAGACATGTATGGCAGCTTTATCTGTATACATGAGGTATCTCTCAAATAATAGCAAATATTTTTTTTATAGAGACACAGCATTTCACTCCAGGAGAAACGGAAAAGAAGTTTGTTTTTGACAAGAAAATTGAGCTAAAAGTTCAACCATATTTTTATCAAATATAGAAACTCATTAACATTCATAAATCATTTTGTATTTTTTTATGAATATAATTGATGATTTTTTTTAATATTGTTTACAACTGAGCAGATACCTGACAACAATGTTGGTGCATAAAATGTTGCCTCCTACCAGTTTGTTTTATTAATAAGCCTTTCTCAGATTTCCTTTCTGCCAGAAAAGTGCATTTCATTTACAGGTATGCAGTAATAAGAGAAGAGCCAAGCTATGTTATTGCATATTATAAACATTTTTATCTGCTTTGTGGTAGAATGTCAACAAAGAGCTGCCTTGAAAATAGTAGCAATGATCATGAAGCAGCCAAACAAGAAAACAACAGAAAATGGACAGGATCCGTATGCTGTCCTCAAGATAATCAAGGTAAATGTTCACACAGTCATAAAAGTCCTTGAAAAGTCCTTACTCATTAATGGTTTGTAAAGAATGAGGTTCTTTATGTACATGTGATTGATTTTATAAACTTTTAGCTAACTTTTCTTGTCTAAAACAAACTAAAAATTGTGATTAATATCGGATTGAATAGGTTTACAGGGAAGATTTTGAAGCCGTTTACTTAAAAAAAACATTGAAATGTCTTTGAATTTGCCCGGAAAAAGAATATGCAAGAATATTAAAGATAAAATGTATTTTCATCGCATACATGTACAACATGTAGATACAACCAAGTACATTGTCCAACATTTTAAGAAGCATTTTAATAAGACCAGGCATCTTCTTTTATAATGTAATAACAAGATGCTGCTCTCTTTTAGGATACTGGATCAATGGATGAAATCATCAAAGAAGATTTCAGCCAATTATTTTGATGACCAACTTCTTTGGCAAGGGACTCATTTATGTTGTGGCAGAAACAATCATTGTTTGCGATGTAACTACTAAAACGATAGGTGATGCTCTGGTAATTTTATTGGCAATGTATAATATAGAGTGCAAGGAGTTAGCCCTCATGGTTATTTTACCTGACAAATGCCCAGTGTCAGTTTCAAACAATGCTAAATGTTCTTTCAAATATGAAATAGTATTAATCTATATTGTTGTGAACATTTTGAAGTTTAATTGCCACTTGAAAAGAAAAAAAACCTTCTTCATACATGTACATGTGCAAAGATAATAGACTGTACTCACAAACAGCCACCCTGCAATTTTTGTTTGATTAGGTTTTGACCAAAAAATAATTACCGTGTAATAATGATTCAGCCCATTGTTTTGATGACCAACTTGTTTGATGAGGGCCTCGTTTATTGTTAATAATAATGGACAGGCCAAACGTGACTCCTATTGGGCCACAGATTTTAGAAAGAATACATTTTTGATGTTAGAATGTACTTCAAACTGACAGAAACTTTCCAATATACCCATTTTTCCTCTTGCCCACCCATCAGGGGCCAAGAAAGGATTATAACTTCATAGATATAACACTGTCAGAAGTCAAACATCACGGACGAATGTCAGGTTTGAAAAAGAAAAACGAAAACAAACAAAGAATATTAACCGTTTCTAACAGAATACCACCCTTCTGTGCCAAATCAGTTTAAAAACCATTTTAATGAACAAATGGTATATTATAGAAAGGCAACCATTATTGAAAGAAATATTCAAGGAGCCTCCCATAATCTCCTACAGAAAGGGAAGTCTTTAAAAGGCATACTTGTAAGAGCTAAACTGTGATGTGAAGGTCAAAGATACAGCGTATTGACCAATAGGAGTCGCATTTGGCCTTTCATTATTATTAACTATCATGTACGCTGGGCGAATACTGCGTATTGCAACAGTATAATTACATTGCCCAGGTTTCCTTTCAATATAATTTTATATCATATATTTTGAGAGTTGATAGAAAGTTGTGAAATTGTTTGTACAGCTTAGTTACTGTACATGGACAGATTACATAAAATTAATGTTGTTATATTGCTATTAGAGCAGACCACATAAAACTGAAGGAGGATAATTAAGCATGTTGTGTAATGCTTGAGCTATATACAATTAAAACACCAATGGTTATGTTGTTTAACGTATATATCGTCATTTCTTTCTGTTTTGAAGGGACGTATTTACTTATACATGTAGAGGGACACTGCAAATGGTCTGTATTGAACTGATCAAAGTACCACAACAGACTTTTCAAATTCCAAAAATAGCCCAATTAGAGGGCCAAAATGGTCCTCTACTTAAGACCTCATATTAAATACCAATCTAGGCCCTTTAAAGGGGGAGGGGGGGGGGGGGGGCATTTCTACTTTAATATAAAGCAAACCTCTTAATAGTGCCAACCAGATCTAAAAAAGGAAGCCATTTATAGTTTAGCAATTAGTCCTACAGGGGCCAAAATGGTCCACATGCCAAAACAGACCCACAAAAATAGAGCCGTATCTGGGTCAAAATATAGCCCTACTTTAAGCGCTAAAAGAGTACCTCATTAGGTTATAAAACAGACCTCCTTCGAAAGATGCCAAGACAGACCCACAAAAAATAGAGCCGTATCTGGGTCAAAATATAGCCCTACTTTAAGGGCTAAAAGAGTACCAAATTAGGTTATAATACAGCCCTCCTTCGAAAGATGCCAAAACAGACCCACAAAAAATAGAGCCATATCTGGGTCAAAATATAGCCCTAGTTTAATGGCTAAAAGAGTACTTTATTAGGTTATAAAATAGACCTCCTTTGAAAGATGCCAAAACAGATCCAAAAAAAATAGAGCCGTATCTGGGTCAAAATATAGCCCTACTACAAGGGCTAAAAGAGTACTTTATTAGGTTATGAAATAGACCTCCTTCGAAGGATGCCAAAACAGATCCAAAAAAAAATAGAGCCGTATCTGGGTCATAATTTTGGCCCCATTTTTGGGGCTAAAACAGTCCTCATGGATTTACTGTGTAGGACATCGTTGCTCGGATATAAAACTGATGTATATTTTAAATAACTCTAGTCTACTACGTTATTAGCATCCTTTATATTTCCATTTCCTGTTTCCTCTATCTTTGTTTAAAACGTTTCTCTCTGTTATTGTTATAATTAATCTTCGCTTTGTCCAGTTTGTCCAATATTCGATATAGCTTATAAACAGTAAAGGTAACAACGGCAAACTGATCCTTACGGCAAGAAGAAGAGATAGAGATAGAGTGAAATAAAAAAACAAAAACAAACAAACAGTTGAATATATTTGCCCGATATTTCGGTTTCCAAAACAAACCTACGGGGGCTAAAAAACAAAAAAGCAAAACGGCAAATATATTCAACTGCTTTTTTTATTTATTTCACTTCTGTCTATATCTCTTATTTTTGCCGTAAGGATCAGTTTGCCGTTGTTACCTTTAATATTTCAAGATGTTTACTGATCCAGGTCTACGATAGATCCGGCACTCTTCATTGGTTTGTCGCTGTGGTTTTGCCGTTATTATAGTTTTTGAATAGCTTATAAGTGTTGAACGAGATATTCGTAAAACAGTGCTCAATACATTAATGTAGAGCGAAGTATATGTTTGTGGAGGAAAGAAACAAATAAACTACGCTTTCATCCCGACAAGCCTGTTTCGTGGTTGCCCACTCATCAGGGGATTTAATAAGAATATTCTTTACCATCCCTTCTTATGTACAAAATAATTTACATAATAACAATAACAAATCTATGCGGCGCGAAGTTTAACAGTTCAGCTGTTGCGTAGGAGGGCTTTGTTTCTATGGCGGCAAGAAGACACGAGTTCATTACGTTTGTTAAGTGTAGAAAGTTTCGGTCGGCAAATGATTAGAATTTTTTCCTTTACGCAGAGGTGTATAGGCCGAGCCTAACAACGTCGCTCTCTGAACAGAAATTAAAGCCGATGATAAGCTTAGCTTAGCTTAACTGAGGTGAAAGGTCGGAAGCACAAGAATTAAGATTGACGACTGGGCTATTTTTCAATTTTAGCAATTCTCAAAAACAGTATTACGCGACCGTCTGCACAGTACATTTAGACCGTACAAAAGTTCACAAAACAACTTTTTCTCGGTTTAGAATAACTAGTACGACTAATTTCCAAATAAAATACACCTGTTGCGTATCAATAATTGCTTGAGAAACTGATTTGGAAATCAAAATTGCAAAAAAAATACACAAACATATTTGCATAAGACCACGCGGGTGAAGTTTAGAACTATAAAATCCAAGTCTTGTTTTGTTTACATAAAATCGCTTTTCAACCTATGTAATGAATGAACAAACACATAAAAATGGACAACAAAATCTGCTTTTGAAAAATTTTATTCAAATATCTATTAGTTTATGTTTAAAAGCAAAACACGTACCATTTATAGCGCATACAACACGACTTAATTTGAGCACGTTTCATAAACATGTCTTCAAAACTAAAGAGAACACAAAGGAAAAGTCAATTGAAAATTGATATCAACATAAATTCCCATCGAAAAATGTGATTTATTTTACCTTTAAGTCACTGGACTGCTTGGAAATTCGTTAAAACTCCGCTTCTTTGGTTCAGAAATCGGTAATAAAAACAAACATCTCTCGCATTGCTCCTGCATTGATAAAACGTATGGAGTTCCTCGAAGCAAGATTTTATCCCTGAAAGCTCTTCTTTTTCCACTAAAGCGGCTTCTGAGTATCCCTTAATTAGTATCCCTGTCTTGAGTAGCAAACCGCGAAAAAATGCAGGGAAATAACGACTTTACTGCTCCGCTAAACACTGCGAAAGATCCAACTTTTAAAGTGTTTACCGAGCTGACGGCTGTGTAGCCGCGCCATCTAGCCCTGCGCGACGGACGCACAGGACCAACGCGCCCGCGAAGCATTCCGCTAGCTATGACCATGAAAAATGACGGGCATAGGTTTAGTTCTAGGAGTATGGGGGCTCCGCGCGGACCTTCGGCCCGCAGAGCTCCGCTATAAAACACTAAATAGAGGCACTCCAAATTACCTGAACAATTTGTTTGAAAATA
>JAJGOT010000904.1:15000-135000 GCA_022457155.1 Cladopsammia gracilis | reverse complement strand
AGGTGTTTGAGGTCAGTGCATCAGAAAGAAAGGGTCTCAGAAAGGGGGGGGGGAGGGTGAAAATTCACCCATTTCACCCCCCCTGGATCCGCCCCTGTATTGTATTTTCAACCGCGTCTCCAGGAGATCTCAACAAGCATCCCCATTATCTCCAAATCAAACAGAAAACCGCTTTCGTAAAACCGCCGAAATTCCTGCAACCTCAAGTCTTCCAGTTTACAACCTCGTAAACAATCGATCGCCTACACTTATGCACCCTGAGCAAGTTCACGAAGCTTTACGAACTCACAAGTCTTATGCGGATACTTTGAAAACAGCAGACAAGCCTCCCGCAGACCTCAATCATGAAACGATGCTACAGTTACTAAAGCTGTACGGGATGATACGCCAAAACTAAGATAAGTTAATTGATATCACTATTTTTCTGCATTTCCTCTATTTTCCTGTTAAAGTTCATGTCGTATTTAATGAAGTTAGGTTTTCGCTAAGAGATGTACATTGGTAATTCAAAGCTTCTGTCTTCGAGTTGCTGGAACGTACATGGTTTATCGAAGAAATTTCATTTGGGAGATAAATTATTAAATGATGATGTTTTACGTTCTTTTACAAGCAATGATTTCATAATATTGACCGAAACATGGTCAAGCGATCAATTATCTCTCCCTGGATTTCATTTATTCACAACTCCTAGGCCTGCCAAAAAAATACCGAATTAAAAAGCATGGAAGATCTTCAGGTGGATTTGCCCTTGGATTTAATATTCACTTAAATGAAGGGATCACACTTATTTCTTGTCATGATGAGTACATTTGGTGTAAATTAGACAAACATTTTTTTTTCTGTGAAGAAAACGATACATTTCTTTGAGCAATCTATATACCCCAAAGGATTCGCCATATTTTAATCCAGATATATTTCATGACCTCGAATGTGATATTGCCAAATTCAGCAAAGACGGTTTTGTTATTTTAATAGGCGGCTTTAATGCAAGAACATGTTAGCGACAACTGTCCCCATATACCCAGCGACAATATTTTATCACAATACAATATAGGAAGAAGAAAAAATTGCGACAACCACATAAATGAGCATGGCAAAAACTTACTAGATATCTGTAAAACTGGTGACTTAAGAATTTTAAATGGTCGCACGAAAGGTGACTCTTGGAAAAATCACATTTCATTCACCTCAAGGAATAAGCACAGTTGATTATGTTATTGCAAGTCACGAAATGTTGAATTTGTTTGAGAGTCTTGTTGTAAAACCACCGTCCATATTTTCTGACCATTCTCAGATCATCTGCTGGATAAACTGTTCTCCATCAATTTCATCTCAATCAATACCCAAATCACAGCACAAGTTATTTAATTTACCAAAACAATATATCTGGGATAAAAACTCATCACAAAATTTCCTCAACACTCTGAAAATGGACAAATTTCAATCAAAACTGTCGCTGTTCGAACAATTGATTTTGCCTCAAACAATGAAGGTGTCCAACTGGCAACTGAACAATTTACTAATTTGCTAAATGAAATGTCATTGCGTTCTCTAAACCTAACCTGCCAAAAGAAATCGTCACGAAATAAACTCTCCAAAAAATGATTTTATAACGATTGCAAAATATTCAGAAGGTCTCTGAAGGTACTATCTAACAAAACACACAAAGATCCTTGTAACAAAGAGTTAAGAGAAGAATACCACAAAACTCACCCTGACCGCTTTAAGAAGTTAATTAAGCTAAAGAAAACGATGCTTCTCAACTCTAAGGTTGATAACCTTATAAGTAACCAAGGAAATTATGAATTTTGGAATTACCTAAAATCAATAAATGAAGACAATCCTATTGATAACATTCACACATTTCAAAAATTTACATTCGAATCCAAATCCAACCCGTTCTTTAAAACATGAAATTTCCACATTAGAAGACTATAAGGATAATCACAATTATTGAAATGACCCATTTTCCTTAAAAGAAATTGAAAATGTCACAAAGCTGTTAAAATCAAGAAAAGCTCCTGGCTCTGATATAATTCGCAATGAAATGCTATAAACAGGCCTGAGTTACTTGAAAGCTGCAATTTGTAAACTGTTTAACCCATTCGCTCCTACACCGGCCAAAACCGGCCGTACAAGACTCCACTACTTTAATAAAATGCAACTTTTGCAATCGCGCGAACATTGCCCTAACTAGCAGTTGTGAGCATTGACTAGAAAGTCCCTCAAATTGAGATACCCAATAAACACAAAAAAGTCAGCGATTTTTGTAGAATATCAGCGTTTGAATTTGGACAATAACAAAAATGACCGTTTTTAACGTCATAGAAAAACAACAAAAAACACGTTTTTGCCCTTAGTGTTTTTTATTGAAATCATCGTGGCAAACCCAAAAGTCAACATTCACAGTAAAATTTAGTCCTAGTCCTAGCTTAGCAGGGAATGTTTTTGCTCTTATTCGTTGCTCGGGCCGAGTTACAGCCTCTCGTTCTAGTGCATACTGACCTTGCCTCGATTTTCAACATCACCACCGCACTGCATGATGGGAAATAGCCACAATTTTTGACAGCGTTCCTTCCGTCCTCCACACATTTCATATTTATACTAAGTCCACAGCCACTCCGACCCACCGCCGAAATTTCGCGCTTGTTGTGTTCTCCTGTGGTCGCAACTTCCAAAATATGCCGCGGTAGGTCGAGAAATTCATCCAGAGTCGAGTCCCAAGGCTACTTCGTTTCCTGGCGGCCATTTTTCCAGTTCAACGAGCAACGAGCAACGAGCCAAATTCGTAAACGAAGTACAACACCTAACTCGCTTCATTGAGAAAGTGGACTCTGAACTACCTTCAAGCTTAATGATGCTCATCAGGCAGCTACTGAAGATGAAAAATGGCTGTGAACTTACCAAAAATCGCAGTAACACCATATTGAAGACTTTATTGCAATTCAACAAAGCAAAATCACAACGTCAGAATGACGTTTCCAGTAAACTCGAGCCTTCAGTGTTTTAGAACAGCAGCACTTTCAATGGTAACTTCACTGTCACGAAAGCCTATGGGGCGTGTGTATGCAGGAAATCGCTCAAAAACGTAAAAATGTTAGGAGGAAATTGGCAATAATTATGAGAATTTAAAGAGTTGTGCGATTAGAAATGTTGAGTGGAAAAGACGTATTTACTTCACTTTTGCCGGTATTATTAAGCTTATATTACGCATAGAATTCAAGTTTACGCTTTGCTGTTAGCAGTTTTCACGTTTCACTATCTTCGCTATTTGTCAGTTTATCAAGTTTTGTTATTGGTATTAGATCAACAGCTGGATCAATTCAGCTTCGTTTACTCCGCATTCAGCAGTGAAAGGTTTTGCTTAGTATTCGCTTTTATTATAAGCTTTTGTGCTATTCATCGAAATTTAATCTTCTAAAAGTCAACAGGGTTATTGTTTTTGACAATCAAACTTAATTGTTTTAACCGCTTTGAAAAGCATTCAATTACTGTACCAGGTCGTGCTTTCATTCATAGTAAAATGTACTACCTTATGAACAATAGTTTACCTAGCCTGAGTTAATTTATCGTTCTTAATTAGGTTCGTTCCACAACTCCGCGGTGTCTATTCAAGTTGACACCTTGTTAGTAAATTTATCACATTCTAAGTTATGTCTAGCCGATTTTTCACGTATCAAGCTGTACACACAATAGTTGTTATTACTGTTCTAAATTAGTCTCGTTCGGCACTCACGGTGTCTTTTCAGTTTTGTTTAACTAATCAACAACTTGGCAAGTAATGGTGTCATTTTGTTTTTCAGTATGAATAGTTTCGCTGACTCATCGAAGTTAAATTTAGTCGGCTTTTGTTGTAAGTGAATAACTCGATAATTGTGTTGCTCGCCATCACTGAGGCCTTCATCATCAGTCTGAGATCCTCGTGCTCGCATTCTTTTTCTTCTTCGGGCTTCACTTTTCCTTGTAGGGTTCTCGTTTGATACATCAACCTCTTCATGGTTTATTAAGTTGTCCGCCTCTGTAGGCATCTTGGTTTTTATCGAGACGAAGGCGGAGCTTCGTAGAACACGTCCGCCATCTTTCGCGTCCAGGCCCCACTGTCTGATGTGTCTGCGTGATGTGTAACACGAAGCTAAATGACATACAAGGCAAGCTCGACAAATTGCTATCTGTTCTACCTGAAATACAAAACTTGAAGATCCAAGTAGCAACGCTCGAAAAGGAAAAGAAAGATCTTAAGGAGAGTCTCGAATTAACACAAGCAGAAGTTAAAGTTTTGAAGCAACATGCCAGCGTGACCACTGCGAATTTGGAAGCGACAACTGACAAGGTAGTCAAATTAGATGAGCTTGAACGCAGGGTTGTCAAACAAGAATGCTTCAACAGAAGAAATAATATCAAATTCTTCGGTATTAGCGATAATGAGCAAGAATCCCCAGAAGACACAGAAGCAGTTCTCAGAACGTTTCTTCACAAAGAAATGAAAATCTCAAAGAAGCACCTTGATGAAATTGAATTCGAGAGAGTTCATAGAATCCCAACCCGAGTACGCGAGGAAAGAATGAATCAGCACCCAAGACCGATAATTGCCAAGGTATCTTTCTTCAAAGATAAGCAACAAATTAAATCGCACATCAAGCAACTGCCAAGGGGGAAAGGTTTTGGTGTGGCTGATGACTTCCCGAAAGAAGTCGAAGACATAAGAAAAGAGCTTTACCCGGTGCTGAAAAAGGCAAAGAAGGATCATAAAGCGGCTTTCTTCAACGTCGAAAAGCTAATTATTGACAAAGTCGTTTACCGAGGACCCAAAACAAAAAATTTTACACTCTACGGTCGAATCATGGACATTAGTTAATTTTGTTAATTATTTAGCGCCTCTGTAGAGCAGTAGGAAGGCTTACGTGAATCTCAGACAGGAGAATTCGCCGAAATTGCTGCAGGTATTTATGTTTAGTGTTGTATGTCGTATTAGTTTGTATTAGTTTGCTTCTCGATTGCTCTAAATTGTTTCTTGCTAGATCTAATTTCACATGCTTATCGCCTCAATTACTCGCAATGAAATCTGTTGACTGGAAACTGCTTTTTATTTTACTTTATACGTACGTATGGTTTTCAATGTTTTATCTCTGAATGTTCGAGGGTTAAACAAGACGATCAAGCGACGTCAAATATTTCGATGGCTGCATTAGCAAAAATCGGATGTAGTATTTTTACAAGAAACATATTCTTCTGCGCAAAATTTAAAATCGTGGGAAGCAGAATGGGGTGGTAAAATGATTGGAAGTTATGGCAGTAACCACAGTCGAGGAGTAATGATTTTATTTAAGCCAAAACTTGATGTAAACATTGAACAAATTATATGTGACAGGAATGGTAGATATATCCTTTCTGAAGCAGTGGTAGAAGGCGAGAAACTTGTTTTTCTAAATATTTACGCACCGAATGATCAAACTCAACAGGTGCAATTCCTAAGAGGGTTATCGAATACCGTCTTAAACAAATATGCCGGCGAAAGAGTGGTCCTAGGGGGAGACTTAAATTGTGTTATGAATGAAATTGACAAACGCGGAGGGCGTTCTTTCGAACAAAAGAAAACAGTTATTCAAGAAATGAAAACTCTAATGAGAACTCACGATCTTATTGACACCTGGAGCTGCAAACATCCAAATGAACAAGCATTCACGTGGAATAATTCATCCATGAAAATCTATTGCAGATTAGACTACCTTTTTATATCAAAAAGCATGGAGTCCGAAATCCAAAACGCTAAAATTGTGCCTAACATTTTTTCCGATCACTCTGCCATAACCCTGTCAATGTCCTTAGAAAGTAATGAAACAGAGCATGGCCCCGGATTCTGGAAATTTAATAATTCATTGTTAACGGATAAGTGTTATACGGAGATGATAACAAAACAAATACCAGAGTTCATCTCCAAATATTGCAGCCTCAGTGATAAAGGCTTATTTTGGGAAATGATCAAAATGGAAATTAGAGCGTCAACAATAATTTTCGCTAAAAATAAAGCTAAACAAAAACGAAACGAAGAAAAAGATTTGCTTATGAGACTCAACCAATTACAGGAAAAGATTAGATTAAACTTTAGCGAAGCAACGAAAATTGAAATGGATCGTGTCAAAAAAAAATTAGCAAAGATTATCTCTAGAAAAACACGAGGAACAATGACACGTAGTAAAGCACAATGGTACGAGTTCGGTGAAAAGAACAATAAATATTTCTATAACCTGGAAAAAATGAACTACAAGAAGAAACACATAACCTCATTAACAAAAGAAGACGGCAACATAGTTCATGAACCTAAATTAATTTTAGAAGAAGAGGAACGCTTTTTCAAAGAAATTTATCAAGCTAAAAATGTATGTCCAGAATCTGCCAATTTCGAGCACTTTTTTGACGGCTTGAATACTCTCAAACAGGAAGAAGCGGACACCTGCGAAGGGCTCCTTACACTTGTGGAATGTACTAATTCGCTAAAACAATTTAAGAATAATAAAACACCTGGTTCCGACGGCTTTACTATTGAATTTTATCGGTTCTTCTGGAATGCCATCGGTCAAATCATGGTTGATAGTTTTAATTACGCCTTTGAGAATGGTGACATGTCAATCTCACAAAAACGCGGTATTATATCGTTAATACCAAAGAAAGACAAAGACAAAAAATACCTCAAAAATTGGAGACCAATCTCCCTATTGAACAACGACTACAAAATTGTCACAAAAGCGTTAGCTTTACGCTTGGAAAAAGTGTTACCCACGATTATTAGCTCGAATCAAACAGGATACGTAAAGGGAAGATATATAGGTGAGAGCATCAGAATCATAACAGACATGATGTCCTTTACTAAAAAGAAGAACATTCCAGGTGTAGCGGTCTTTCTTGATTTTGAAAAAGCTTTCGATTCTATTGAATGGAGCTACCTTCAAAAATGCCTTGAAGTTTTTAACTTTGGTCCTCAATTAAGACAATGGATCACAGTCTTGTATAATAACATATCAAGTTGTGTCCTGAACAACGGCTTTGCCACCAAACATTTTAATCTAAGCAGAGGTGTCAGGCAGGGTTGCCCACTATCTGGGATCTTGTTTGTTATTGGAGTAGAAATTTTAAGCAACGCAATTAAACGCTCAAGGGAAATAGAAGGTATTCAAATTGATCCAAATAACTCTATAAAAATAACCCAGTACGCCGATGACACAACTGTTTTTGTTAAAGATATTCGGTCTGTACATAGGCTCTTTGATCTGCTGCAACAATTTGAAAACTGTTCTGGTCTCCGAATAAATCAATCTAAATCAGAAATACTTTGGCTGGGATCATTACGTCAGAGAAAGGATTCCATTCTAAATTTAAAATTAAGCGATGAGTCTGTCTACGCCTTAGGTGTATATTTTTTCATATGATGAAGAACTCGCCACAAAAAAAAACTTCTTTGAAAAGTTGCCTAAAATTAAAAAGATACTCAACATTTGGTCATCTCGAGACATATCTATATATGGAAGAGTAAATATAGTAAAAACGTTAGCAATATCCAAACTAACTTTTATCTGCAGCGTGTTAGACACTCCAAATGGGTTTACTGATGAAGTAAACAACATAATTTTTGATTACATATGGAAGTACAAGAATCCAAAACTCAAAAAAACGACTATAATTAAAAATAAGAACGAGGGGGGACTGAATATGTTAGATTTTACGCTATTTGATAAAGCGTTAAAGATAGTCTGGGTAAAACGCTTGTGCGCTAACGATAAAAGACCATGGAAATTTATCCCACTATCCTTACTTTCCAACGTTGGCGGCAATCTCCTTTTCCGGTGTAATTATGACATTCAATATCTACCCCTGAATGAAAACTTACCAAAATTCTATCGAGATATAATTTCCCACTGGCAGAAAATTAATAGCACTAATCCGAAAACAAAAGGTGATGTGCTAAATCAAATAATATGGAATAATCAGTTTATTCGAGTAAACAAGTTATCTGTTTTTTTTACCTGGTTGGAAAAGAGTCGGCATTGAAAATCTCTCGTGCTTTTTCGACAACGAAAGTAACACCTTGATGCCTTTTAAAACCTTCATGCAGAAATACAATGTCAAGAGTAATTTTCTACAGTATTACAGCCTTCTATCTGCAATACCACAGAAATGGAAAACTATGCTAAAGCAGGAATGTCTTCTACTGTCAACTGAATACGTACCACTTGCAATCGAAAAGCTCACATGTAAAACAATTTACAATACTTTTCTTAATCACCAACGAATTCCCTCCTCCAACTGCCGAGAGAAGACTTATTGAAAGCGGCTTTATCTTTCAAGAAAGACAAAAAATTTATTCACTCCCTTTTTGTGTCACAAATGAGGTAAAATTATCCGTGTTTCAATATAAAATAGTACATAATATCCTGTATACAAATAAAATTCTGTATAAGATGAAAAAGAAACAGCAACCCGATTGTCCTTATTGCCATGACATTGATCAGACACCACTCCATTTATTTGTGGAATGTCCAGTTGCTAAATCCTTTTGGAATAAATTTACAAGGTGGTACAACGCTTCATGTAGAGGAAACATTGCTTTGGAGCAAAACGAAATTATCTATGGTGTTTTAAAACACGCATCGTCCGGTTTAACCCTAAATCACTTGATCATAATTGGAAAATATTTTCTTTACATTAACGCAGTACAAGATGACAAAAGACCCCGTTTCACAGATTTTATAACCCTCGTTAACGAAAAAATTGAATTAGAAAAATACATTGCGATTATGACAAATAAACTACCTTCTTTTACTAAAAAATGGTCTAATTTTTTAAACAATTAACTACTTGAAACTAGCTGTGTAAATACAAATATCGTTACTATACAGTTGTAAGTAACTTCATTAAATTTATCTATTTGTAATAAGTAATCGCATAGTATCGTAGCAGTAGTATTGTTCTTAGTATCATAAGTATCGTTTCGTTAGTAATATCGTATTGTAAGCAGCTTCGTATTTCTTTTAGTCGTTTCTAGTACCGTAATGTAAATAGTGTAAGTATCACTTTATAGGTAGCATTGTTTAAATAGTGTGATGTAGTTTGTTGTGTATTGAATACATGTAGGTATAATATTAGTATTGAAAGTAGTGTCAGTGTTTTTGTAAGTAATATGTTGTTATTTAGTATTGTTTTATGTGCATAAAAAGGAATAAAGTGATTTTCACAAAAAAAAAAAAAAAAACTCGATAATTGTACATCGCTGGTATGTGCCGTACAAGTTATTTGCCGACCTTGCAAATCTATTGATACGACACCATTACGTGCTTAAAAGCCGCTTTCTGACTTGGCTTTTCTGCTACTTCCTTGTTTTAGGGTTTTCAAATGTAGATTACTTTTAAAAATAGTTTTATGAACAATGGACACTTGGGTTAAAAATATATTTTGAAATTTACTTTCGCTTAGCTCAAAGGATTTTGCTTGACACTTTCATTGTGTTTCTTTGTGTTGAACACTTGTACCTTACGTATATAAGAACCTACATCGTTGCTGACTACATCGTTGGTGATTACACCGACTATTATATTCACAAGTCAGGAATAAACGCTGTTGGAACCAAGTCAGGTTTCTTGATTGCCTTTCTGTCGCGTACCAGTTCGTGGTTTGATCCCGTACCTACCGAGAGTGACGGCTCTCCCTTGCAAGCGAGTTGCATATTTGAGTTAGTTTTCCCCCGTTATCCAGCGCCGATTCCCCTAAAGCCTTTCCTTAGTCCGGAGTGGTAAAACCTTCCGTCACAAAAATGCTCAGAAGTGAATGGGTTAATCTTGTACTAATATATATAGATAGCCCAGCCTAACAGCGTCGCACTTTGAACAAGCTTAACTAAGGTGAAACTTAACTAAGGTGAAAGGTTGGAAGCACAAGATTGACGAACGAAATTTCATGACATACACCTATTACAACTTGGCTTATTCATGTATTCCTATCAAAACCGTACTCTTCCTTTAAAATTTTATTGTAAATTTACCTTACAGAGACAAATTCATTCATATAATACGAGGAATTCCCACGCTTTTCGTCTACCTTTCTGTCGGACTAATTAATATCAAACAATTTTCCGTTTTTTACCAAGGACCCAAATTTTACAACTCCTTATCTAATGAGATCGTGAACTCGTCCTCCCCTGCCTCCTTTAAAAAAGCAATTAAGACGTTTATTTGTAATAAATATTAGTAATCTTATATAAATGTGCAAAATTAATCTTTTTGAGTTTTCCTTTTCATTTTGTAACTTTCCATTTATTTTGTAATAATGTATCCGTCGTCATGTTCTTATTTTGTTAATGTCATCTTATACAAAACTAAAGCTGAGGAGGCCTAATTAACATAAGCTTCATAGTTTCTTTTAGGCCTCCTCGCCATTGTTACCTCTATTCTTCTTATATTAATGTGTTATTGTAGTATGGCAAAAAAATAAATAAATAAATAAACGGGCTATTTTCAATTTTAGCAATTCTCAAAAACAGTATTACGCGACCGTCTGCACAGTACATTTTTATGGATCGTACAGAAGTTCACAAAAACAACTTTTCTCTGTCTAGAATAACTAGTACCACTAGTTTCCGAATAAAATACAGTTTATGTTTGTCAAAAATTGCCCGAGAAACTGATTTGAAAATCAAAAATTGCAAAAATATACAAACATATTTGCATAAGGCGATGCGAGTGAAGATAGAACTGTAATATAAAATCAAAGTCTTGTTTTGTTTACATAAAATCGCTTTTCAATCTATCAAATGAATGAACAAACACATAAAAATGGACAATACAATCTTCTTTCGAAAAAATTTATTCAAATCTCCATTAGTTTACGTTTAAAAGTAAAACGCGTACCATTTAATTATAGCTCATCGAGTTCAAGCTTTCTTCGATGAAATTCAAGAGATCGATACAACTGAGCACGTTTTAAAATCAATTCTCCAAAACTAACAATAACACTAATAAAAAGTCACTCACAGATTGATATCAACATAAATTCTCATCGAAAACTGTAATCTGTCCCTCGCTTGCTTGGAAATTCAAATCTCCGCTTCTGGTTCTGAAATCCGTAGAAAAGAAACATCTCCCGCATTGATAAAAACGCAATACATGAAGTTCCTCGAAGCAAGATTTTATCCCTGAAAGCTCGTCTTTTCCCACTAAAGCGGCTTCTGAGTATACCTTAATTAGTATCCCTGTCTTGAGTAGCAAACCGCGAAAAAATGCAGGAAAATAACGACTTTAATTTAAACCGTTTTCTCCGCTCAGGAAACACAGCAAAACATCAAAGTGTTGCTGACGTGACATTCGGCCGTGTAACCGCTTGAAAAAAGCCTCGCTTTGGTTTCAACATGACGTCGTACGCGCATGTTTTGCGACGTCATAGGCGCCCGCGAGCTAGCCCTGTGCGACGGAGCCCGGTCCTGCGGTCCGGTCCTGTGTGTGGTCCGGTCCTGTGTGACGGCGGAGTTCGGTCCTGTGTGACGGCGGAGGGCACACGCGCGCCCGCGAAACATTCCGCTAGCCATGACAATGAAAAATGACGGCATAGGTTTTATGAGTATGGGGCTGCGCAGCCAGGCCTTCGGCCTGGCAAGTGCTCCGCTAAAATGTGAATTCTTCCATTCCACTTGGTATGAAGATATCGTTCCACTATTTACAAGTCAGGAGACAAATCAGATCCATCGAATTACAGAGGAATTTGTATTAACAGTTGTCTTGGAAAATTATTCACGTCTGTACTTAACATCAGATTACAAAACTATTTAATTAAAGAAAACATCTTTCATCACGCTCAAATTGGATTTCTACCAAACCATCGCACGTCTGATCACATCTTTACTCTTCGAACATTAATCGATAAACATGTAACACATACCACAAAATGCAAATTATTCACTTGCTTTATTGACATTAAAAAAGCTTTTGATTCAATTTGGCACGATGGCGTATGTTATAAATTATTGAAAAACAAGATTGGAGCAAAATTTTACGACTTAAAAATCTTTATTCAAAATCAAAATGTTCTGTTAAATCTAGCCATCAAAGAACAGAATTTTTGACTACGCAAATGGTGTTAGACAGGGTTGTATTCTCACTGCTAAAATTCCCGCGAGACTGGCCCGCGCGGAATTTTTTCCGACTCCAGACGCCTTCTGTGAATAGAACTCATTACCCGGTAACCCTCCAGGGATCTCGCTTGCCTATTTAAGTAATTTATTCTGTTTTATCTGTCTCTTTCGCAAGTTACGCGGTCTGTCTCGCATTTTAGGATATTTTAGGTAATATATCAAACACGAGGAACAGTGTTTCATCAGATTTCCAAACACCGAGAAGTGGATTTGAAAAACGAGGCGCAGCCGAGTTTTTTTAAACCACTTCAAGGTGTTTGGAAATCTGATGAAACACTGTTTCGAGTGTTTGATATAGCTTCTCAAACTGATCGTTAAATGCGGAGAAAACGAAGGAATAAAATCGCCAAAATCTATGCAAATTAAGAAACGATTTCAAAACCTCCTTCACGGTAGTGATTTCCTTTGTGTTCTCGTCATGAATTATTAATGAGTTTGAGAATGTTATTTCCAACGTCGCCGAAGCCTTTTTCCTTTTCCATGGCTGCCCCGGTTGAACCCGATCCCGCGGCCTTGGCCGTTCTTCAAGGTGAACAACCTCCACCACGGCCTCCTCCAGCCAAAGCTCACCAAATCCCTGTCGCGCAAGGTCCCGAACACGCTGATGTACGAGATCACGACGTATTTTGGGTCCGCTCTTTCTTTGCCCCTTTGTAGTTTATTAGGATCTTTTCCCTTCGCGGCTAGTGTTCGCTTCTGTTTTGTCTTGCCGCTCCCTGTTCTTCGGTTTTGCTCTCGCGTCTTATTTTGTCTCGCCGATTTGGTCGCTTAGTTCCTAGCCAGCGCCGGTCAACCCTTGGGTTCGTCATTAGTTTTTTCCCCTAGTTGTCCATTTAGCACATTTTGTTTCTCTCGTTCGCCGTCCATGTTAGTTGTTGCTAGCCTTTACCGTTGGCGGCCTCACGCGCAGTCTGGTTGCTTCTTTTGCCTTTTTCTATTTCCGTTTTTAGTTTCATGCGCTTAGCTCTTGAGTTATAGTTTGGCCTTTTTGTTAGCTGCCCACGTGCTTGGTGTTTTTAGTCGCTTTTGTGTTCATATCGAAGTTATAGCCATGCGTGGTGTGTTAGTTTGTTCCTGTGTCGGGCGTTAGTTGCTCGTGTGTCGTACTTCATAGTTGCTCGTGTTTCGAACGCGCGCGTTCCCTCGTGCGTTTGGGTATAACGGCTACCCAGCTGTTGCGTTCAAGGATTTGTGCGTGAGTCGTGCGTGTTTACTGCTTGCGTGTCGAGCGTTTAAGTTTGCTCGTACGCCGAGCGTTTTAGCTCCTCGTGTGTTTAGCGCTAGTTTCGCTCGCCTGTCGGGTGTTATAGCTCCTCGTGTGCGATCGTAACAGTTGCTCGTGCGCCTAGCGTTAACGTTTGTTCGTTTGTCGAGCGGGAAAAGTTTGCTCGTGTGTCGAGCGAGAAGAGTTTGCTTGTGTGTCGAGCCAGAAAAGTTTGCTCGTGTGTCGAGCGAGAAGAGTTTGTTCGTGTGTCGAGCGAGGAAGTTTGCTCGTGTGTCGAGCGGGAAAAGTTTGCTCGTGTGTCGAGCGAGAAAAGTTTGCTCGTGTGTCGAGCGAGAAAAGTTTGCTCGTGTGTCGAGCGAGGAAGTTTGCTCGTGTGTCGAGCGAGGAAGTTTGCTCGTGTGTCGAGCGAGAAAAGTTTGCTCGTGTGTCGAGCGAGAAATGTTGGCTCGTGTGTCGAGCGGGAAAATTTTGCTCGTGTGTTGAGCGAGGGATGTTTGCTCGTGTGTCGAGCGAGGAGGTTTTGCTCTTGTGTTGGGCGTTAACGTTCGCTCGTTTGTCGAGCGAAAGGGTTCCTCTTATGTCGAGGGTGAAAGTCCGCTCGTCTGTCGAGCGTTACACTGCCTCGCGGGTGCCGAGCGTTTGGGTTTGTCCGTGTGTCGAGCGAGAGAGTTTACGCGTGCAAGCGTTTGTGCTGCTCTTCTGTGTTCGTATGGATGTTTTTGTCTTTTTATATCGCCTTTTTAGGCACTTTAGCTTGTCTTTCCGGTTTGTTTATCGCCCTGTTTTTACCCCGGGTCCACGTTTCCCATCCCTGGGTGCTCCCTCCGTCCCTCACCCTCCTCCTTGCCGCGACCAGAAGGGTAATCTTAATGACGCCCTATAACCAGTCTTAGGATGGTTTGCTGGTCCGGCTTGGCTGGCGGGTGATTTTCCCTCCGGGTTTGGGGTTCCATCTCTTTTCCTTATTGCCAGTTTTTTCTTTGTCTTTACCTCAGGATTGTTCCCCGGCCCCGTTTACCTTAGCTCTTTAGCAAGCTAAGCCCACCCTCGACCTATGCAATGCTGCGATTGGGAGGGAAATCCCGTTAGCTGGGCCGGACCACTGCCTCCTGTGATGTGTGCCCTTCCCCGGGATTTAGTTAGATGCTTAGAGTTTTTCTCTGGCTCCCTTACTTGGGTGTCTCTGAGTTTTGGAGGGGTGTTCATTAAAATCGTTTGTGTGGACTTTTCTGTGGTTTTCGTCTGCTGTTTTTCGACTTAGGGTCTTTGCTAAATTTTGGCTCCCATATCTTATTCCGCGTGGGCAGTGAGTGGCTGTTTTGGCAGTGAGAATGGTTTACTGTCCTTTCGCCAATGCTTTTTAACCTTTATCTGAACGAAATCCCTACTCTCCTTGACGCAGAAAATACAGATCCAGTATTATTACATGATGGCTCACACCTCAATTGCCTCCTTCATGCTGATGATTTAGCTTCGATTTCTCACACAGCCACAGGACTACAAACAGCATTAAATATACTAGCAAAGTTTTGTTCTGACTGGTTGCTAAATATAAATCCCAAGAAAACGAAAGTTCTTACTTTCCAAAAGACACTTAGAAAATCTACTTGAGATAAACAACACTTGTTAGAAATTGTTAGTAATTATACTTATCTTGGTGTCAATTGTTCAACAAATGGAAATTTCAGAGATCACAAAATAAATTTAAAGGAGAAAACTAGAAGATCTATATTCGCAACACGCCGTTATCTAGACTTCTCAAAATTACCAGTTGATATCGTTAACAAAATATTTGATTCTCTGTTTCTTCCTATTCTCATGTATCGTTCATGTATGGTTCAGAAGTTTGGGGAATTTATGATAAAATTAATTATAATTCATGGAAAAAAAGACATAATTGAACGAACACATATTTATTTTTTAAAACTTAAAGGAGTCAATAAACAATGCCCAAATGTAGCATGCAGAAATGAACTCAGCAGATTCATTATCAGTATCATTAAAAGGAAAAATCGACATAAATATCATTAAATTTTGGTTACACTTGGAGAATTCACCAGAGGATAATATTGCCAAACAATGCCTCTACCTGTCTAAAGAAATGGCGGGAAAAAATCAATTGAGCTTAATGCAAAAAGTTGAATCTTTATGTAAAGCTTCGAATCTAAATATTTCCACTTTAGATATTAAAAATTCAAATACCTTTATTACGCGTATTCAATTAACTGTTAACAGAACTTCAGTTGGTCATCAACTACATTTGTTAAATTTAAATAAAAAGCTTAAATTCTATTCCTCCTTTAAAAAGGATTGCCAAGAAGCTGCAGACTTCTTCACGAAAAGCAAATAAATAAATTTCGCCTTACAAACCATAAATTCAGAATTGAAACTGGCAGACACAACAGGACACCCGAACATTTAAGAATCTGTTCCTTCTGTAACTTAAATGAAATTGAAGACGAATCACATTTTCTATTCACCTGCCGTCATCACAACAATTTACGCAAGAAATATTTCAGTGAAATAAATGATAGATATAAAAATTTTAATCATCTAGACAATAACTCTAAAATCTTGTTTCGTTTTAACAGCGCTCATCCTTTTGTCTGTAGGACTACCGCTGCTTATAGCGGAGCACTTGCCAGGCCGAAGGCCTGGCTGCGCAGCTCCATACTCATAGAACCTACGCCGTGATTTTTCATGGTCATGGCTAGCGGAATGTTTCGCGAGCGCGTGTGTGCCCGCCCGTGTTGGACAACATCCGGGATCTTAGCAATTTTGTTTTTCGCGCGGCCACACAGCCGTGAGCTCGGTAAACACTTTAGCTGTTTTCTTGTGCCTAGCGGAGAATTAAAGTCGTTATTTTCCTGCATTTTTTCGCGGTTTGCTACTCAAGACAGGGATACTAATTAAGGTATACTCAGAAGCCGCTTTAGTGGAAAAAGACGAGCTTTCAGGGATAAAATCTTGCTTCGAGGAACTTCATGTATTACATTTTTATCAATGCGGGAGATGATTTCAGAACCAGAAGCGGAGATTTGAATTTCCAAGCAAGCGAGGAACTTAAAGGTAAAACAGATTACAGTTTTCGATGAGAATTTATGTTGATATCAATCTGTGAGTGACTTGTTATTAGTGTTATTGTTAGTTTTGGCGAATTGATTTTAAAACGTGCCTAAATATTATTATTTAGTTGTATCGATCTCTTGAATTTCATCGAAGAAAGCTTGAACTCGATGAGCTATAATTAAATGGTACGCGTTTTGCTTTTAAACGTAAACTAATGGAGATTTGAATAAATTTTTTCGAAAGAAGATTGTGTTGTCCATTTTTATGTGTTTGTTCATTCATTAGATAGATTGAAAAGCGATTTTATGTAAACAAAACAAGACTTGATTTATTGTACAGTTCTATCTTCACTCGCATCGCCTTATGCAAATATATTTAATTGTGTATTTTTGCAATTTTTGATTTTCAAATCAGTTTCTCGGGCAATTTTTGACAAACATAAACTGTATTTTATTCGGAAACTAGTGGTATTATTTATTCTAGACAGAGAAAAGTTGTTTTTGTGAACTTTTGTACGGTCTATAAAAATGTACTGTGCAGACGGTCGCGTTATACTGTTTTTGAGAATTGCTAAAATTGAAAATGGCCCGTTCGTCAATCTTAATTCTTGTGCTTCCAACCTTTCACCTTAGTTAAGTTTCACCTTAGTTAAGCTTGTTCAAAGTGCGACGCTGTTAGGCTTGGGCTATGTATATATATTATTTATTATGTTAGTTTAATGATCAGATATATCCGCTTTTTGCTGTTGTTGTTGTTGTTGTTATACTTACATGTAATACTTGATACGTACTGCTTGTATAGGTAATACCATGTATTTATATGGGAATACCGAAATAAAATGTTGTTGTTGTTGTTGTTGTGTTCCAAACCCAGAGGAATTCCAACACTGCTAGACAAATAAATCCTTTTCCCTACCCTAGGGTTGGGAAAAGTTCCCAGGGTTTTCTCAGCGGTGCATTTTCACCCTGGGAACGAGGTTGTGCCTTTAGTCCAACGGGAGTGAGGTTATTCTCCCCTCCAAGACTGGTCCCAAGCCCACCCTATAGTAAGTTTTTCCTCTTAGCTCCGCAGCCACCCCGACTGTGTCAACTTTTTCCCCACTTCGCTCAATAGATTGTCAATTTTCAGTTGAAAACAAAAATTGAAAACTGAAATCAATTTTCAATTTTTCACTTTGCTCAATCTCAATCTATTTTCAAATGGAAACAAAAATTGAAAGTGATATCAATTTTCAATTTATGTTTGCAAAGGTGAGTTGACGTAACGTTAACGATATACCCTTTTCGATTTATTTCTTGCATAAAAATGGCCAAATGGTGTTAGATAAAACAATTTTCCAATAAACATTTTAGAAAATCCAAAACGGACATCGATTTTCAATTTTTGATTTAAATAAAAAAAATTAATGGGTGAATGACCCACGGACCCTTATTCTCGGCTACTTCCTTTACCTCAATACAAGCATTATTATTTCGCGTGAAAAATGCTTAGTTAATGAATTTCATTTACATTACTGATCTGTACGTACATAAATCATCAACCAAGACAGTCTAGTTTTTACCAAAGCGTAATTTGTTAATCCATATTTTGATTTCCTATATATAGCGCATCTTAAAAGTTCTCATATCTACACCCTTCTATCCGTCTCTGCACAGCAGATAATCCGTTTCAAATAATCCGTTTCAATCACACAATCCCTTTTTTAAAGTTTAGTAAACTCGGATTTCAAATCCGATCCAATCATAAATCCGATCCAAGATCATAGCTCAGATTATTGCTTGTTTTTAACAATATACTAGAAACATTTTAAGCAATCAAGCTATGTACCATTTCTGGGATTAAAAAGCGTATATTTGAACGAATCAACCAGACGGTGTGCTCATGGAATCATTGTCGTGTTGTAGACAGGCTTTCATACTGAAAAGGAAATGTCGGTGTCAAATGTTAGTATAATCATCAGAGATGAAATATAATCAATGGCTCTTATTCAGTCTTACTATCAAGGTCTTCCAGGTTCTTTCACTAAGACCACTACATTATATTTTGAGCGCACAAACGGATTTTCAAGTTTAGGTTTAGCTAAAAATCGTCAGAGAAACTCAGTTAGAAGGAGTCATGTCTCTTATTGTTTACTGATATACTAGGTAGGTAATTTGAAATTTAAGGAATAAAGTATAGATCTTTCTCAAACAATCACCCAAAAGTCTTGAAAAGGCAACGTTGGCGCAAAATAATTATAATTCATACAAGGAAATCAGATAAGAGACGCGGTGTCTGTTTTTGGCATACAGAGTACAATCATCAGAGATGAAATATAATCAATGGCTCTTATTCAGTCTTGCTATCAAGGCCTTCCAGATTCTTTCACAGAGACTACTACATTATATTTTGAGCACACAAACGGATTTTCAAGTTTAGGTTTAGCTAAAAATCGTCAGAGAAACTCAGTTACAATGAGTTATGTCCCTTATTGTTTACTGATATACTAGGTAAGTAATTTGAAATTTAAGGAATAAAGTATAGATCATTCTCAAACAATCACCCAAACGTCAAGAAAAAGGAACGTTGGCGCAAAATAATCCATACAAGGAAATCAGATACGACGATAATTAAAACCACTCGTCGAACATGCTTTGTAAGTTGATATCAGAGTCAAATATGCAACTCTAAGAAGAATCATACATGTTCATGTTTGGAAGTTAAAATTTACGTTTTGAAGTCCAGTATTTGAAAAATAAAAGTAGAATTTATAAGTGCTGAATGTATAAGAACAACTTTTATAAAATTGCCTACCTTTTCTTATTCGTCTTCAATAAACGAACACGAAAAATTGCAATAGCTTCCTGCAGGTAAATTCTAATTGATCTTCATATGCATTGCATGAATTATCCGTCTTTACATGCCTTTGATTTAGCACGATGTTATTGGGTATCTTCGAGAGACTGACAACAGCACTCAGTTTTGGCGCTCAGAAATATTCCAATCAAAATCCCAAGGGGTTACAGTGCACGAAAAACACCACTAATCCGAGGTGTTATGAAAATCAAAATTGAGAAAACAGCGCCTGTTCGTCAATTAAAAAGTCAAAGCCCGTTTATAAACTACAAAAGTTGAAACAGTCCTTGTCTAGCTAATATGAGCACTTCGTAACTCTGAAATCTTGAAACGGGTGGCATGAGAATAAAACAGTTTCTCATTAGTCGCCATGAAAACTTGACGTTAACTTGGAAATTATCATTTGAAATTTGAATGACAAGATCACAACTTCAGAACAAAGAAACATGTCTCTTGAACGCTACCATTTAAATTTTACAAACAACAGAGATAAAGTTTGAAAAACTGTTAGGCAAATCAGTGTTGAAAAATCGGCAGTTGCCATCCGTTGTAATATTCAATTTCGTCCATCCGCGCCTTCCTTCGTATTTTGCCATGCCGAAAAGTGTTCCTTCAGGGTTGTGAGCAGTTATTTAAGAGCCAATGTCTGTAAATATCGAGAATGCCGCGTCACTCGTAAAATTTCTAATTTCTTTATATTTTGCTCAAAGAACCTCTATAGTAAGTTATTTTCGAAAATACTACTCAAAGGTTGAGAAGCGCTTGAGTTTGAACGAAATCGAGTAAAGTCTGAAAAACGTTATTTTGGCGTTAAATCCATGCCGGAAAATAAAGCGAAATGATGCATTTTCTTCTCGCTCGTACAGACAAACGTGATAAGATGTATCGATGTACTTTGGCTGATTCATAACACATCTCTTGATCTTTCTAAAACACCCAATATATTTGGGAAAGATGCTATTATTATAATATTTTTGGCCTTTACAAATTCCCTACTTGTAGCGCTTGAGCGAGAGGTCGAATTTAGGCAAACTTTTATATCAGCGAAACCCCGCTGTTACGTTGATTTTAAAGTTCAAACTGATATATTCTTAAAGCACAACCTTTATATTCTACTGTGTAAAAATTTCTAACGCGGCCCGATAAAATTATCCCGTTGAGAAACGGAAACGTGAAGTCAGGGGTATTTTGACACAACGAACATCCGTGAGACGAAGAAACGACTTCACTGCTCCGAACTCGAAACTTTTATCAAGGACGAAAATCTGTGATAGGAAAACCTTTTTGCCGAAGAAAAACTCTTTTTGTAAAGATACAAAGCGGTAATGTACTTTAGTCCAAAATATTATTTCCTATACAGGAACAAAAGACATAACAGTAATACAATGCTGACCCCCAGGTCATGTATAGGGAAAACAAGTGCATGCGCGGCTCAAAGTACTTCATTAGTCAATATTTTGCTCAAGGTGAAAAGTTAATGGAGCTCTGTTCTCGCTAGCCATAATTTTAACCCATATTCTTAAGTTATATCGGGATTATAATTTTCAACAGATTTGAGCCAAGATTTGAGCAAAGAAATGTGGCAATAACATTTTGTACATACAGGGGCCCTGTATTATATCAGGCATTGTTGAAACAGTGTGGGAACACGAACAAAAAATAATTCAATCTTACCGTATGTTTGCAATGGACGTCCTTTGTACACTGCCGGATTGCCACACACTCCGTGTCGTCCCGGTCGGATTTTCCGAACTAGGACCGCGCGCATTCACCTGATTCACCGCAAACGAAGGCGTTCCACGCCGGGTCAGCTGTCGGCAATTTTTAGTCACGCCAATGGCGCAAAAGATGGCGGCCTGGCCGTTGTTATTTCTGGTAGACCTGGGAACTAGTTAACGGCAGTATATAAAGCGCTCTATTTGCATCCCGGGAAAGCGCGGGCTGAATGAAAACCGAACTGCTGCGAAAGCGCGAGAAACAAGGTTCATTTTGGTACCAAAATCAACGGGAAAAGTTAAATATGTGATTTTTCCTTCGTCTTCACTTTAGCCTCTTAATGGCGCAAGAAGGAACCGGCCTGAAAATGGCTAACTTCAGCTTCAAAAGGCTTTTTCGTTCTTCTGAACACAGAGTCGAGTGCTGCAATCTTTGAAACTTCAAACCTTCGGTAAGAATCCTATGTTTTTTGTTTTGGTGATTAGACTTTAGTTTTACAGAAATATTGCTTTTCTTATGGGTGTTTTGTATCAGATTCTCGTACGAATCGGCTGGTACTCAAATGACTAATGCTTATTTTCTGAATCTTCAACACCAGTGATCGCACCCTGGATCCAGAGGTCCGTTCTCTGAATATCATGAGTGAAGTTAACCGCATAAACGGTTAGAAGAAGCTCGCAAGACGGACCTCTGGTCACTCGAATATACAACCTCATTTCCATGCGAGGATCTAGTTCAGAATCTGAACTAGGTCGCTGATTGGCTACTCCTACTTGTTTCCAGACTCTACCGGGAGTTAATGATGCAACAGCAACTTCGATTGGCTGGACCAAAACATAAGCTGTAAGCCCTGAGGGAGAGATCCTACAGATGGACTTAAACTACTTCACTCTGAGAATTAAAGGTTAAACTGAAAACTATAATTTTAACATTGGCCGGTTCATAAAAAGATCAAAGGCTCTCTTCACCTCAGGAGCTCGGGTGTAAGCCCTGAATGAGAGGAGATCCTACAGATTGACTTAAACTACTTCACTCTGAGAATTAAAGGTTAAACTGAAAACTATAATTTTAACATTGGCCGGTTCATAAAAAGATCAAAGGCTCTCTTCACCTCAGGAGCTCGGGTGTAAGCCCTGAATGAGAGGAGATCCTACAGATTGACTCAAACTACTTCACTCTAAGAATTAAAGGTTAAACTGAAAACTATAATTTACTGCTGTCTTAAATGGATCTTATCACCTCAGAAGCTTGGTCTTGCCGCCTGTAAGTTCACATAATGGAGTAGAGACCTTTAAGACTTGTGTTTAAAAAAAAATTCCTAGTCTGCAAACTTCGTTACAATTATAGTTAGTCTACTTCTACGAATGGGTTCTTTTCTCCTGATCACGCCATAAGCTCAAGCACGCCCATTGAAAGCCAAATGAACTAAATATATAAAGCTAACTGAAATATTTATATATGTTTTGCAAAGCCGCAGTAAATAATTTGATCAGATTTTTTCGAATAAAAAGGAACTGTGTAAGGCGTAAGTCTATCCAGGAATCAAAATAGAGCAGAATACTAATTTTTAAAAGGCGTCATGAACGTGAACATTTTGGTGGAAATTCTCTGATTTTTGGCGGGCTTTCATTTGACGCTAAGGATCTGTCGTGGTTTTCATAATTTGAAATGGTTCTTTATATACAATCGAATACTAAGAACTTACAGGATTTCGCTTCACCTATTCGCGGACTTGAAGCATCATTACAATGATGTTTGTGCGAATTTTTAAAAAAGGTCACACGTATTCTGTCGTCCGTCCGCATGGCAGAATTAATGGTGCCTGATAGTAAATCTCCTGCGGCAGAGTTTTCGCCTCCAGTAAATCTGCTTAAACTGTCGACCATCACAAAATAATAATGCATCATCTACATACCTTCCCTTGAAGCCTCGGTTTTATTTCTTAGTCGGTCACTTACCACTGCGGTCCGCCGTTTTCCTCGTCTGCATCGCTAGCCATTTTCCGCATTGCATTTCTTTGCGAAACATAGCAAAGACACTTTCACCGGATGGATCGACGCACAAGTAACCAATAAAAGCAAATCAATTCAATTAGAACCAGCAACAACAATTTATTTTGGTATTCCCATTTATATACATGGTATTACCTAAAATTAACTAAATAGTATATTATAAAATAAGAAAAACGAAAAAACTAACATTACATGTCGGCTCTCGTTCTACATGACATGCATTCGAAAACAAAGGCAGCAGTTGATCGACAAACAAAGGGATCAACACTGTTGAAAAGAAACAGTATTTTTGAAGTGTTATATTGACCATTAAAGTGGCTGTATTTTTTATTTATTTCGTGAAAATTTTTCTTGCGTATTTTTTCATAAAAGTTGCAGTAGAAAAGAAAGTGAGATTCATTTTCAGCCTCATCAGAATGGCAGAAAGAACAGATTCTAAGATTTTCTGGGGTCTTTGGGATGGTATGTCTGCCAGTTTCTATACGTAATTTATGGTTTCCAAGTCGAAATTTGTTTATACACCTTTTATGTAAAGGATTCTTGATGTTGTCCAAGAATTCTGTTTTTTGGGTATTTTTCTTAAATATTGAATACAAGTTTAGTTTCTTATTTGTATTTAATAGGTTCATTTGGTGATTGATAAGTTCATTTTTTGGATTTAGTTTTAAAAGAGAGATAGATTTGGAACAGTTATTATTATTTAGGTTTGAGGTTTTTATCTTGTATCTTTCACACAATTTATCAATTTTTTGTTTAAAGCTAGATTGATTATTTACGGACATTTCTTTTGATATTTGCAAGGATTGTTTAGCAAGATTGTCATCTGGCAGATTTTCTAAATGTAGCCAGAATTTTATTATGTTTATTTCGATTAATCCTTTTAATGGAAGTCTGCCCAGTTCATTTCTGCAGGCTACATTTGGGCATCGCCTATTTACTCCAAGAAATTGTTTGCAGAAGTAAATGTGTGTCCTTTCGATAACATCTTTTTCCCAGGAAATATTGTCGTCTTTATCATATGCCCCCCATACTTCCGATCCGTAGGTAAGTATGGGAAGAAATAGCGAATCAAAAATTTTATTTGTAAGGTATATTGGTAGTTTAGTGAAAGATAACGACGAGTGGCAAAGATAGATCTTCTTGTTTTCTTCATTAAGTTAATTTTATTTATCCTAAAATTTCCATTTGATGAAATATTAGTACCGAGGTATGTGTAGTTGTTAACAATTTCTATTTTGTCACCATTAATAAAGAAATGTTGTTTATCGTAAGTTGATTTTCTACATTTCTTTTGAAAAATTAGAACTTTTGTTTTCTTAGAATTAACGTTTAATAACCAGTCTTGGCAAAATTGTGATAGTATAGTTAATGCATTTTGCAATCCCTTAGCAGAATTAGATATCAAAACTAAATCGTCCGCATAAAGAAGACAGTTCAGTCGAGAACCATTTGGTAACAAAATGCCATCTGTACCATTGTTATCCAAAAGTGAGGGTATTTCGTTTAGGTAAAGATTAAACAGTATAGGAGACAGGATGCAACCTTGCCCAAGAATGGCGATAAAACGCTATTAATATTGACAAATCCTTCGCTAAACCGGCAGCGCTAAAGAAACGCAGCAAAATATTATTTCCCATGGTTTCGAAATTTATGTCTAGTCTGCCGCAAAGAAATCAAATTTATTTTTACTGAATATTAACTACAATAGCTTTTTATAGTGTTTAAGTCTGTTTTTGTCCACAGGAAACGATAACTTTAGACAGACAGACAGACAGACAGCGGTTATTGGGTGCGAAAGGGAATGTGTGAAAACTAATAAAGATTTATTAAAACGCGTGAATTTCCAGGGCGAATTTGTACCCTCTGGCTTTGGACCCTCTGGCTTGTGATGTACACAGGCTTTAATACTGAGAAGGAAATGTCGGTGTCTGATTTTAGTATAATCATCAGAGATGAAATATAATCAATGGCTCGAATTCAGTCTTGCTATCAAGGTCTTCCAGGTTCCTTCACTAAGACCACGTACATTATATTTTGAGCGCACAAACGGATTTTCAAGTTTAGGTTTAGCTAAAAATCGTCAGAGAAACTCAGTTACAATGAGTTATGTCTCTTATTGTTTACTGATATACTAGCTAAGTAATTTGAAATTTAAGGAATAAAGTATAGATCTTTCTCAAACAATCACCCAAAAGTCTTGAAAAGGCAACGTTGGCGCAAAATAATTATAATTCATACAAGGAAATCAGATAAGAGACGCGGTGTCTGTTTTTGGCATACAGAGTACAATCATCAGAGATGAAATATAATCAATGGCTCTTATTCAGTCTTGCTATCAAGGCCTTCCAGATTCTTTCACAGAGACTACTACATTATATTTTGAGCACACAAACGGATTTTCAAGTTTAGGTTTAGCTAAAAATCGTCAAAGAAACTGAGTTACAATGAGTTATGTCTGTTATTGTTTACTGATATCTACTAGGTAAGTAATTTGAAATTTAAGGAATAAAGTATAGATATTTCTCAAACAATCACCCAAAAGTCTTGAAAAGGCAACGTTGGCGCAAAATAATTATCATTCATACAAGGAAATCAGATAAGAGACGCGGTGTCTGTTTTTGGCATACAGGGTACAATCATCAGAGATGAAATATAATCAATGGCTCTTATTCGGTCTTGCTATCAAGGCCTTCCAGATTCTTTCACAGAGACTACTACATTATATTTTGAGCACACAAACGGATTTTCAAGTTTAGGTTTAGCTAAAAATCGTCAAAGAAACTTAGTTACAATGAGTTATGTCTCTTATTGTTTACTGATATACTAGGTAAGTAATTTGAAATTTAAGGAATAAAGTATAGATATTTCTCAAACAATCACCCAAAAGTCTTGAAAAGGCAACGTTGGCGCAAAATAATTATAATTCATACAAGGAAATAAGATAAGAGACGCGTGTCTGATTTGGCATCAGAGATGAAATATATCGTTTATCGTATTCAGTAGTTTTACAGTTATTATAAACATTTTTTTTTTAAAAAAGAGGTTTTATTGTAAGCCGTGAAGGGAGTATTAATAAAAATAATAATAAAAAAAAATCAATGCCTCTTATTCAGTCTTGCTATCAATGCTTCCAGGTTCCTTCACTGAGACCACCACATTATATTGTGGGCACACAAACAGATTTTCAAATTTAGATTTAGCTAAAATTGTCAAAGAAACTGTGTTGTAATAAGTTATTCCTTTTATTGTTTACTGATATACTAGGTAAGCAACTGGAAATTTAAGGAATAAAATATAGATCATTCTCAAACAATCACCCAAACGTCTTGAAAAGGCAACGTTGGTGCAAAATAATTCATACAAGGAAATAAGATAAGAGACGCGGTGTCTGATTTTAGCAGGCAGAGTAATCATCAGAGATGACATATAGTTTATCATATCAGTAGTTTTACAGTTATTATATATACATTTTTTTTAAAATGAGGTTTTACTGTAATTTGATGCTGAAAAGTCCTCAGGGGAGTATTAATAATAATAATAATAATAATAATAATAATAATAAAATCAATGCCTCTTATTCAGTCTTGCTATCAAGGCCTTCCAGGTTACTTCACTGAGACCGCTACATTATATTTTGAGCACCAAATGGATTTTAAAGTTTAGGTTTAGCTAAAAATCAGCAAAGAAACTGAGTTACAATAAGTTATGTCTCTTATTGTTTACTGATATACTAAGTAAGTAATTGGAAATTTAAGGAATAATGTATAGATCTTTCTCAAACAATCACCCAAACGTGATACTACGACAATTAAAACCACTCGAACATGCTTTGTAAGTTGATATCAGAGTCAAATATGCAACTCTGACAAGAATCATACATGTACATGTTTGGAAGTTAAAATTTACGTTTTAAAAGCCCAGTATTTGAAAAAAAAGTAGAATTTATAAGTGCTAAGTGTATAAGAACAACTTTTATAAAATTGCCTACCTTTTCATATTCGTCTTGAATAAACGAACACGAAAAATTGCTACAGCTTCCTGAAGGTAAATTCTAATTGATTTTCATATGCATTGCATTAATTATCAGTCTTTACATGCCTTTGATTTAGCACGATGTGATTGGGTATCTTCGAGAGACTGACAACAGCACTCAGTTTTGGCGCTCAGAAATATTCCAATCAAAATTCCAAGGGGCTACAGTGCACGAAAAACACCACTAATCCGAGGTGTTATGAAAATCAAAATTGAGAAAACAGCGCCTGTTCGTGAATTAAAAAGTCAAAGCCCGTTTATAAACTACAAAGTTGAAACTGTCCCTGTCTGGCTAATATGAGCACTTCGTAACTCTGAAATCTTGAAACGGGTGGCATGAGAATAAAACGTGTTAAAGGGACAGTGTCACGGCAGTTCCTGATTAGTTGCCTTGAAAACTTGACGTTAACTTGGAAATTATCATTTCAATGACAAGATCACAACTTCAGAACAAAGAAACATGTCTCTCGAACGCTACCATTTAAATTTTACAAACAACGGAGATAAAGTTTGAAAAACTGTTAGGCAAATCAGTGTTGAAAATTGCAGTTGCCATCCGTTGTAATATTCAATTTCGTCCATCCGCGCCTTCCTTCGTATTTTGCCATGCCGAAAAGTGTTCCTTCAGGGTTGTGAGCAGTTATTTAAGAGCCAATGTCTGTAAATATCGAGAATGCCGCGTCACTCGTGAAATTTCTAATTTCTTTATATTTTGCTCAAAGAACCTCTACAGTAAGTTATTTTCGAAAATACTACTCAAAGGTTGAGAAGCGCTTGAGTTTGAACGAAATCGAGGAAAGTCTGAAAAACGTTATTTTGGCGTTAAATCCATGCCGGAAATAAAGCGAAATGATGCATTTTCTTCTCGCTCGTACAGACAAACGTGATAAGATGTATCGATGTACTTTGGCTGATTCATAACACATCTCTTGATCTTTCTAAAACACCCAATATATTTGGGAAAGATGCTATTATTATAATATTTTTGGCCTTTACAAATTCCCTACTTGTAGCGCTTGAGCGAGAGGTCGAATTTAGGCAAACTTTTATATCAGCGTAACCCCGCTGTTACGTTGATTTTAAAGTTCAAACTGATATATTCTTAAAGCACAACCTTTATATTCTACTGTGTAAAAATTCCTAACGCGGTCCGATAAAATTATCCCGTTGAGAAACGGAAACGTGAAGTGTATTTTGACACAACGAACATCCGTGAGACGAAGAAACGACTTCACTGCTCCGAACACGAAACTTTTATCAAGGACGAAAATCTGTGATAGGAAAACCTTTTTGCCAAAGAAAAAACTCTTTTTGTAAAGATACAAAGCGGTAATGTACTTTAGTCCAAAATATTATTTCCTATACAGGAAAAAAAGACATAACAGTAATACAATGCTGACCCCCAGGTCATGTATAGGGAAAACAAGTGCATGCGGCTCAAAGTACTTCATTAGTCAATATTTTGCTCAAGGTGAAAAGTTAATGGAGCTCTGTTCTCGCTAGCCATAATTTTAACCCATATTCTTAAGTTATATCGGGATTATAATTTTCAACAGGTGGCCCATAGTGTAACGCCAACAAAAATAAACATAACCAAGATTTGAGTAAAGAAATGTGGCAATAACATTTTGTACATACAGGGCCGTGTATTATATCAGGCATTGTTGAAACAGTGTGGGAACGCAAACAAAAAAGAATTCAATCTTACCCGTATGTTTGCAATGGACGTCCTTTGTACACTGCCGGATTGCCACACACTCCGTGTCGTCCCGGTCGGATTTTCCGAACTAGGACCGCGCGCATTCACCTGATTCACCGCAAACGAAGGCATTCCACGCCGGGTCAGCTGTCGGCAATTTTTAGTCACGCCAATGGCGCAAAAGATGGCGGCCTGGCCGTTGTTATTTCTGGTAGACCTGGGAACTAGTTAACGGCAGTATATAAAGCGCTCGATTTGCATCCCGGAAAAGCGCGGGCTGAATGAAAACCGAACTGCTGCGAAAGCGCGAGAAACAAGGTTCATTTTGGTACCAAAATCAACGGGAAAAGTTAAATATGTGATTTTTCCTTCGTCTTCACTTTAGCCTCTTAATGGCGCAAGAAGGAACCGGCCTGAAAATGGCTAACTTCAGCTTCAAAAGGCTTTTTCGTTCTTCTGAACACAGAGTCGAGTGCTGCAATCTTTGAAACTTCAAACCTTCGGTAAGAATCCTGTTTTTTTGTTTTGGTGATTAGACTTTAGTTTTACAGAAATATTGCTTTTCTTATGGGTGTTTTGTATCAGATTCTCGTACGAATCGGCTGGTACTCAAATGACTAATGCTTATTTTCCGAATCTTCAACACCAGTGATCGCACCCTGGATCCAGAGGTCCGTTCTCTGAATATCATGAGTGAAGATAACCGCATAAACGGTTAGAAGAAGCTCGCAAGACGGACCTCTGGTCACTCGAATATACAACCTCATTTCCATGCGAGGATCTAGTTCAGAATCTGAACTAGGTCGCTGATTGGCTACTCCTACTTGTTTCCAGACTCTACCGGGAGTTAATGATGCAACAGCAACTTCGATTGGCTGGACCAAAACATAAGCTGTAAGCCCTGAGGGAGAGATCCTACAGATGGACTTAAACTACTTCACTCTGAGAATTAAAGGTTAAACTAAAAACTATAATGTTAACATTGGCCGGTTCGTAAAAAAATCAAAGGCTCTCTTCATCTCAGGAGGTCGGGCGTACCACCTGTAAGCCATGAGGGAGAGGAGATCCTACGGATTGACTAAACTACTTCACTCTGAGAATTAAAGGTTAAACTAAAAACTACAATGTTAACATTGGCCGGTTCGTAAAAAAAAAATCAAAGGCTCTCTTCACCTCAGTAGCTCGGGCGTGCCACCTGTAAGCTCTGAGGGAGAGAAGATCCTGCAAATTGACTTAAACTACTTCACTCTGAGAATAAAAGGTTAAACTGAAAACTATCACTTAAACATTGGCTGCGAATTCATAAGAAAAAAAATCGAAGGCTCTCTTCACCTCAGGAGGTCGGGCGCGAAACCTGTAAGCCCTGAGGGAGAGGAGATCCTACAAATTGACTTAAGCTACTTCACTCTGAGAATAAAAGATTAAACTAAAAACTATAATTTTAACATTGACCGGTTCATAAAAAAAATCAAAGGTTTTCTTCACCTCAGGAGCCCGGGCGTGCCACCTTGTAAGCCCTGAGGGAGAGGAGATCCTAGAGATTGACTTAAACTACTTCACTCTGAGAATAAAAGATTAAACTGAAAAGTATAATTTTAACATTGGCCGGTTCATAAAAAAATCAAAGGCTCTCTTCATCTCAGGAGCTCGGGCGTGCCACCTGTAAGCCCTGAGGGAGAGGAGACCCTACAAATTGACTTAAACTACTTCACTCTGAGAATAAAAGGTTAAACTGAAAACTATAATTTTAACATTGGCCGGTTCATAAAAAGATCAAAGGCTCTCTTCACCTTAGGAGCTCGGGTGTAAAGAAGGAGAGGAGATCCTACAGATTGACTTAAACTACTTCACTCAGTTTAACCTTTAAAAAGGTTAAACTGAAAACTATAATTTACTGCTGTCTTAAATGGATCTTATCACCTCAGAAGCTTGGTCTTGCCGCCTGTAAGTTCACATAATGGAGTAGAGACCTTTAAGACTTGTTTTAAAAAAAAAAATTCCTAGTCTGCAAACTTCGTTACAATTATAGTTAGTCTACTTCCACGAATGGGTTCTAATCTCCTGATCACGCCATAAGCTCAAGCACGCCCATTGAAAGCCAAATGAGCTAAATATATAAAGCTAACTGAAATATTTATATATGTTTTGCAAAGCCGCAATAAATAATTTGATCAGATTTTTTCGAATAAAAAGGAACTGTGTAAGGCGTAAGTCTATCCAGGAATCAAAATAGAGCAGAATACTAATTTTTAAAAGGCGTCATGAACGTGAACATTTTAGCCAATTCTCTGATTTTTGGCGGGCTTTCATTTGACGCTAAGGATCTGTCGTGGTTTTCATAATTTGAAATGGTTTTTTATATAAAATCGAATACTAAGAACTTACAGGATTTCGCTTCACCTATTCGCGGACTTGAAGCATCATTACAATGATGTTTGTGCGAATTTTTAAAAAAAGGTCACACGTATTCTGTCGTCCGTCCGCATGGCAGAATTAATGGTGCCTGATAGTAAATCTCCTGCGGCAGAGTTTTCGCCTCCAGTAAATCTGCTTAAACTGTCGACCATCACAAAATAATAAAGCATCATCTACATACCTTCCCTTGAAGCCTCGGTTTTATTTCTTAGTCGGTCACTTACCACTGCGGTCCGCCGTTTTCCTCGTTTGCATCGCTAGCCATTTATACGCATTGCATTTCTTTGCGAAACATAGCAAAGACACTTTCACCGGATGGATCGACGCACAAGTAACCAATAAAAGCAAATCAATTCAATTGGAACCCAGCAACAACAATTTATTTCGGTATTCCCATTTATATACATGGTAATATATATAGATAGCCCAAGCCTAACAGCGTCGCACTTTGAACAAGCTTAACTAATAAGGTGAAACTTAACTAAGGTGAAAGGTTGGAAGCACAAGAATTAAGATTGACGAACGGGCTATTTTCAATTTTAGCAATTCTCAAAAACAGTATTACGCGACCGTCTGCACAGTACATTTTTATAGACCGTACAAAAGTTCACAAAAACAACTTTTCTCTTTCTAGAATAACGAGTACCACTAGTTTCCGAATAAAATACAGTTTTTGTTTGTCAAAAATTGCCCGAGAAACTGATTTGAAAATCAAAAATTGCAAAAATACACAAACATATTTGCATACGGGGATGCGAGTGAAGATAGAACTGTACTATAAAATCAAAGTCTTGTTTTGTTTACATAAAATCGCTTTTCAAACTATCTAATGAATGAACAAACACATAAAAATGGACAACACAATCTTCTTTCGAAAAAAATTATTCAAATCTCCATTAGTTTACGTTTAAAAGCAAAACGCGTACCATTTAATTATAGCTCCTCGAGTTCAAGCTTTCTTCGATGAAATTCAAGAGATCGATACAACTGAATTTAAGCACGTTTTAAAATCAATTCTCCAAAACTAACAATGACACCAATAAAAAGTCACACACAGATTGATATCAACATAAATTCTCATCGAAAACTGTAATCTGTTTTACCTTTATGTCCCTCGCTTGCTTGGAAATTCAAATCTCCGCTTCTGGTTCTGAAATCCGTACAAAACAAACAGCTCCCGCATTTGATAAAAACGTAATACATGAAGTTCCTCGAAGCAAGATTTTATCCATGAAAGCTCGTCTTTTTCCACTAAAGCGGCTTCTGAGTATCCCTTAATTAGTATCCTTGTCTTGAGTAGCAAACCGCGAAATATTCAGGGAAATAACGCCTTTAATTTAAACGGTTTTCTCCGCTTAGTAAATTCACAGCAAAACATCAAAGTGTTTTTCTAGCTGACGTGACATTCGGCCGTGTAACCGCGCGAAAAACAAAGCCTCGCTTTGGTTTCAACATGACGTCGTACGCGCATGTTTTGCGACGTCATACGCGCCCGCGAGCTAGTCCTGCGCAGTAGTCCGGTCCTGTGCGACAGCGGACGGAGGGCACACGCGGACGGAGGGCACACGCGCGCCCGCGGAACATTCCGCTAGCCATGACCATGAAAAATGAAGAGCATAGGTTCTGGTTCTATGAGTATGGGGCTGCGCAGCCAGGCCTTCGGCCTGGCAAGTGCTCCGCTATTACCTAAAATTAACTAAAATAGTATATTATAAAATAAGAAAAACGAAAAAACTAACATTACATGTCGGCTCTCGTTCTACATGACATGCATTCGAAAACAAAGGCTGCAGTTGATCGACAAACAAAGGGATCAACACTGTTGAAAAGAAACAGTATTTTTGAAGTGTTATCTTGACCATTAAAGTGGCTGTATTTTTTATTTATTTCGTGAAAAATTTTCTTGCGTATTTTTTCATAAAAGTTGCAGTAGAAAAGAAAGTGAGATTCATTTTCAGCCTCATCAGAATGGCAGAAAGAACAGATTCTAAGATTTTCTGGGGTCTTTGGGATGGTATGTCTGCCAGTTTCTATACGTAATTTATGGTTTCCAAGTCGAAATTTGTTTATACACCTTTTATGTAAAGGATTCTTGATGTTGTCCAAGAATTCTGTTTTTTGGGTATTTTTCTTAAATATTGAATACAAGTTTAGTTTCTTATTTGTATTTAATAGGTTCATTTGGTGATTGATAAGTTCATTTTTTGGATTTAGTTTTAAAAGAGAGATAGATTTGGAACAGTTATTATTATTTAGGTTTGAGGTTTTCATCTTGTATCTTTCACACAATTTATCAATGTTTTGTTTAAAGCTAGATTGATTATTTACGGACATTTCTTTTGATATTTGCAAGGATTGTTTAGCAAGATTGTCATCTGGCAGATTTTCTAAATGTAGCCAGAATTTTATTATGTTTATTTCGATTAATCCTTTTAATGGAAGTCTGCCCAGTTCATTTCTGCAGGCTACATTTGGGCATCGCTTATTTACTCCAAGAAATTGTTTGCAGAAGTAAATGTGTGTCCTTTCGATAACATCTTTTTCCCAGGAAATATTGTCGTCTTTATCATATGCCCACCATACTTCCGATCCGTAGGTAAGTATGGGAAGAAATAGCGAATCAAAAATTTTATTTGTAAGGTATATTGGTAGTTTAGTGAAAGATAACGACGAGTGGCAAAGATAGATCTTCTTGTTTTCTTCATTAAGTTAATTTTATTTATCCTAAAATTTCCATTTGATGAAATATTAGTACCGAGGTATGTGTAGTTGTTAACAATTTCTATTTTGTCACCATTAATAAAGAAATGTTGTTTATCGTAAGTTGATTTTCTACATTTCTTTTGAAAAATTAGAACTTTTGTTTTCTTAGAATTAACGTTTAATAACCAGTCTTGGCAAAATTGTGATAGTATAGTTAATGCATTTTGCAATCCCTTAGCAGAATTAGATATCAAAACTAAATCGTCCGCATAAAGAAGACAGTTCAGTCGAGAACCATTTGGTAACAAAATGCCATCTGTACCATTGTTATCCAAAAGTGAGGGTATTTCGTTTAGGTAAAGATTAAACAGTATAGGAGACAGGATGCAACCTTGCCCAAGAATGGCGATAAAACGCTATTAATATTGACAAATCCTTCGCTAAACCGGCAGCGCTAAAGAAACGCAGCAAAATATTATTTCCCATGGTTTCGAAATTTATGTCTAGTCTGCCGCAAAGAAATCAAATTTATTTTTACTGAATATTAACTACAATAGCTTTTTATAGTGTTTAAGTCTGTTTTTGTCCACAGGAAACGATAACTTTAGACAGACAGACAGACAGCGGTTATTGGGTGCGAAAGGGAATGTGTGAAAACTAATAAAGATTTATTAAAACGCGTGAATTTCCAGGGCGAATTTGTACCCTCTGGCTTTGGACCCTCTGGCTTGTGATGTAGACAGGCTTTAATACTGAGAAGGAAATGTCGGTGTCTGATTTTAGTATAATCATCAGAGATGAAATATAATCAATGGCTCGAATTCAGTCTTGCTATCAAGGTCTTCCAGGTTCCTTCACTAAGACCACTACATTATATTTTGAGCGCACAAACGGATTTTCAAGTTTAGGTTTAGCTAAAAATCGTCAGAGAAACTCAGTTACAATGAGTTATGTCTCTTATTGTTTACTGATATACTAGCTAAGTAATTGGAAATTTAAGGAATAAAGTATAGATCTTTCTCAAACAATCACCCAAAAGTCTTGAAAAGGCAACGTTGGCGCAAAATAATTATCATTCATACAAGGAAATCAGATAAGAGACGCGGTGTCTGTTTTTGGCATACAGGGTACAATCATCAGAGATGAAATATAATCAATGGCTCTTATTCAGTCTTGCTATCAAGGCCTTCCAGATTCTTTCACAGAGACTACTACATTATATTTTGAGCACACAAACGGATTTTCAAGTTTAGGTTTAGCTAAAAATCGTCAAAGAAATTGAGTTACAATGAGTTATGTCTCTTATTGTTTACTGATATACTAGGTAAGTAATTTGAAATTTAAGGAATAAAGTATAGATATTTCTCAAACAATCACCAAAAGTCTTGAAAAGGCAACGTTGGCGCAAAATAATTATAATTCATACAAGGAAATAAGATAAGAGACGCGTGTCTGATTTGGCATCAGAGATGAAATATATAGTTTATCGTATTCAGTAGTTTTACAGTTATTATAAACATTTTTTTTTTAAAAGAGGTTTTATTGTAAGCCGTGAAGGGAGTATTAAAAATAATAATAATAAAAAAAAATCAATACCTCTTATTCAGTCTTGCTATCAAGGCCTTCCAGGTTCCTTCACTGAGACCACCACATTATATTGTGGGCACACAAACAGATTTTCAAATTTAGATTTAGCTAAAATTGTGAAAGAAACTGTGTTGCAATAAGTTATTCCTTTTATTGTTTACTGATATACTAGGTAAGCAACTGGAAATTTAAGGAATAAAATATAGATCATTCTCAAACAATCACCCAAACGTCTTGAAAAGGCAACGTTGGTGCAAAATAATTCATACAAGGAAATAAGATAAGAGACGCGGTGTCTGATTTTAGTAGGCAGAGTAATCATCAGAGATGACATATATAGTTTATCATATCAGTAGTTTTACAGTTATTATATATATATATATTTTTTTAAAATGAGGTTTTACTGTAATTTGATGCTGAAAAGTCCTCAGGGGAGTATTAATAATAATAATAATAATAATAATAATAATAATAAATAATAATAAAATCAATGCCTCTTATTCAGTCTTGCTATCAGGGCCTTCCAGGTTCCTTCACTGAGACCGCTACATTATATTTTGAGCACCAAATGGATTTTAAAGTTTAGGTTTAGCTAAAAATCAGCAAAGAAACTGAGTTACAATAAGTTATGTCTCTTATTGTTTACTGATATACTAAGTAAGTAATTGGAAATTTAAGGAATAATGTATAGATCTTTCTCAAACAATCACCCAAACGTGATACTACGACAATTAAAACCACTCGAACATGCTTTGTAAGTTGATATCAGAGTCAAATATGCAACTCTGACAAGAATCATACATGTACATGTTTGGAAGTTAAAATTTACGTTTTAAAAGCCCAGTATTTGAAAAAAAAGTAGAATTTATAAGTGCTAAGTGTATAAGAACAACTTTTATAAAATTGCCTACGTTTTCATATTCGTCTTGAATAAACGAACACGAAAAATTGCTACAGCTTCCTGAAGGTAAATTTTAATTGATTTTCATATGCATTGCATTAATTATCAGTCTTTACATGCCTTTGATTTAGCACGATGTGATTGGGTATCTTCGAGAGACTGACAACAGCACTCAGTTTTGGCGCTCAGAAATATTCCAATCAAAATTCCAAGGGGCTACAGTGCACGAAAAACACCACTAATCCGAGGTGTTATGAAAATCAAAATTGAGAAAACAGCGCCGTTCGTGAATTAAAAAGTCAAAGCCCGTTTATAAACTACAAAGTTGAAACTGTCCCTGTCTGGCTAATATGAGCACTTCGTAACTCTGAAATCTTGAAACGGGTGGCATGAGAATAAAACGTGTTAAAGGGACAGTGTCACGGCAGTTCCTGATTAGTTGCCTTGAAAACTTGACGTTAACTTGGAAATTATCATTTCAATGACAAGATCACAACTTCAGAACAAAGAAACATGTCTCTCGAACGCTACCATTTAAGAGGCTGTCCGCGTAAGAACGGATAAGGTAAATTTCGGACATTCACCGATTTCCCCAATTTTCTCAGTGAAAGACAACCATTATATGGCATGAACAAATATCACATTTATTTGGATCAATTCCCTTTTTTTCCTATTTTGCGAGACGGTTTTCGAGGTCACCTCGAAACTAACAAATTTGCCTTCGAGAACTCGGCGATTAAGCTGTAAATTAAGGCCGCTACCAAAAATTTATTTCTTATCTGAATTACCTCAATATTTTACATATTAAAGTTCCATCTTTCTTCAATATGTTAAAGGTTTAACAATTGCATTTTATAAAATTTTGACTGATTATGAATTTTCCTAAAATACCTTTAAAACCTCCGGCTGCGCGAGTACATTAGCATACCTTTAGTTGAAGACTATTTTTTTAAAAGTGGGACCTAACCTAGAGTCAAGTCCGTTATAAATCAAAAGTACTAAGACCAATCTAGTAACTTATGGAATAAAATTTGTGGGCACTCTTCCTTTCGCGCCATACAGAGGTCAGCAAAAGTTCCCAAATTCGCCATTTTGACCGAAACCGGAGAAAACGGTGGTCCGACTGACATAGACCATTTTCGGAACCCAAAATGTTTGGAGATATCTGATACCCACAAAACGTCAGACTCTGAAATGCAAATAAAAAATTGTTTGTCTTTCAAGCAGTTGTTTTTGAAAAACTATACCTTTTTTCGGAATTCAACAGTAGCCTTGCCATTGATATGCAAATTAGCTTCAGAAGTGAAAGGGATATGCAAATTAGCTTCACAATCAGTAGTTTAGTTTGCCGACGAACGTCTGCATACTACAAAACATTCTCTCTAAAAATAATTTACACGACAAAATATCGCTTCTTACCAGGAGAAAAACATAAAAAATGCTTCCAGACCTTCCTTAAGACGTCGTGTTTTGTGGAATATTCATTTCTCACGATGCGCTTATCGCGGTGTTTGTTTTGTACGTGTTACTTGTTCATTTCATTCTGCACTGTAATTCAATTAAAAGTACCAAATCAGTAGTACGTGTCCGCAAGGTGTTTATTTTGTCAAAACCACCTGATTTCTCTCACAAATTGAGCAATTTTATTCAATAATTCCAGAGACAACCTTCAAGACCCTCAATGTAAATCGCTTCCAATATTAAACGGTGATAACCACAAAATCTAATAAATATTTATTTACAGGAACATACCGTAGTCCTGAAGCTACAAATTTCAGAGTGGTGAAGGGAGCGGGATATATATCACGAATCACATGCATTACTGAAAAACCTAATAAACGCCATGGTATGTGGATGGATTACTAGCCTGTTCGATCTATTTCTTTTCCTGAACGGTCTCGGTCAAATCACGAATCACAGTTTAACAGCAGTTTAACGGGGCACGGCTGAACTTATCTTCAGAAATAACGCCTTAAACGTTTCACAACGTTAAACTAGGTGGCACATAAACAGAGGTTTCTTATTAATTGATATAAACCAAGGAAATTGACAGCAAAAGTTTATAAATATTATTGTTATATTAAGTTAAAAAACTTAGAACGATCTTTTTACGGAAATGATTCAGCTATCTCTTATATCTAATATTGCGGCAAGATCCATTGGCCCTTTGGTTAATTCGATTACGGTTAGGAAGACGTATAAAAATGCATGCTAAAAAAACGCAAATTAGATGAGTTGAGCACAGCAATAACAAACATGTTAAACATGTCATCCAAACTGTGTTCCCTGAATGGCATAGCAAAAAGTGATTGCGGAGCAAGTCGAGGCTTTGAGAACTCGTTTCCACTCAAGGACTGCAATGACGATATAAACGCGCACCTTGCCAGTTGCCACTTGTCAAAAGAACGTTTGACAGAGAAAGACCTCATTTTGGCGAGGGCTGGTCTATTCTCGTTAAGTGAAATGCAAATTGCAACAATGTCAGTTTGTCCAAAGCATAGGCACTCCTTGGAAGGTTTTGGCGGCCACCCAGGTCATGTCAGTATCCTGGTCATACAGGAAAATCTGGAAGCGTCGCGGGAAGGCATGTCATCAGCTTAAACATGGCAAGGGAAATCTACAATATGTTTGGTCAAAACGCAGCAGTAGGATCACGTAAGTACCAAGCTTGGGCTAAAAGTAAATAAATGCTAGAATCAAAGTTGCACTAATAACTGTGTCACTGTCGTTGAAAAGCGAACTATCGGCGAACAAATGATCGAATGAATAAATAAAAAACACTGACAAATAAATCTCGAAGAAGTTTGTAAATTTCACTTGCCTTGAGTCCGATTGTCACATTCATCATTGATATGAAATTAATATACGACTTGGACGCATCAGACATCCAGAGATTCCAACTCCGTGTGATAGAAAATAGGGAGTAATCATTAGCACCAGAGGCGCTATCCTGAGCGCTGAAGGTGCGAGCTACAAATTTAGGTTCCCGCAAGTGGCATTTCCTACATTTTGACATCATTCCATCTTGATTATCCGGGAAGAAAGTGTAATATGTGTGTTTCACGGTAACAGATCGCAAAAAAAATCCTAAAGATTAGCAATTTTTCCCTAGTTTTCAGAATTTTAAAATAAATCGGGAGAATTTGGTTAAAATCGGGAGAGCGGGAGGCAAGACATAAAATCGGGAGGCTCCCGATCAAATCGGGAGGGTTGGAATCTCTGGACATCCAACTAAATAGCAAAACAAAACTCTGACAGGTTTAGCTAACTTTTAGTTCGGCCCGGCAGTTAATGTAAGACGGACATGAAGTTGTCTCTCAGGGTGGGTAGTGCAAAGAAAAAGTCAAGCGAGCAAAACACGTGAGCACGCGCGACAGTCGCTCAACGCGAGCACACGCCAACTCGGTCTCTGTTCATTCATTTTGAAAACGGCTCGCGCACAAGGTTGAGAACGCCTTCACGTTTTGAACGCGACAAAAAAGTTTGAAATTGACGTCGAGACCTTGCGTGCATATCCCAAAGGCTATGTTGGGGTTTTGCTGATGTTGAGAGATTAGAATAAAATCCTTAGTTGCACGAAACAATTGGGCTAGCAACTAGCAACAATTTTCGGAAGTTTTGGTCGCTAGGGCTTCCCTGCGCGAACGGGCGTACGGGTAGGTGGGTATTGAAGGAAAAGGGGCGTGCGAAGGAAAAATATTGCGAGTGATGACAGAAGGGGATGTGCGCGAAAGAAACTTAGGCGAGGTTACCTCACCCCCTCTCCCCAGTCTTCTTTCGTTTTTCCCGTTAGTTCGCGTGCCGGTTTTCAGCTGCTCCCCAACCCCACAATCTTAACGCCTGGAACAGGTTACATTTCAAGTCGTGTTGTTACTACTAGGAAATATTGTTGCAAACGCAAATGGACAAAAGGACTAATGAACTAGCGTTGGCCGGCTGGAATGTTTTGTTATGTGTAACTTGTATCGTATCTACTTCAGATAAGTCTGGACAAAAGGACTAATGAACAAGCGTTGACATTTTGCTTATAAAAAGATTGTCCAGTCGAAGGTGCCAACTCTCTAGTGTTAAAAGAAAAGCATTTAGGTTTTTCTAGTCAGTTTTTAGCATAAAAACCAACGTGGACAGAGGGACAAAATTCGTTTTCGGTGAATAATCTTCGGATAGTTTTTGGATATAGTTTCGAATATAGACATAGTTTTCGGTGTTGCTTGGCAGTCATTGAATATAGGTCCTTCTCGTGGACAGCAAATGTTTCCCAGTTCACTATATTCACTTAGCTTACGGGTTCAATTTGGCTATTGTTTGAGTTTAATGTAATCTATACCTTCTCTATCTTCTCTTCTCTATACAATTTGTATGTTTTGCACGAGATGAAGAAGCTTATCGATCATTTTACTCTTATGTTTATAAAGCTGTCTGTACCTCTTGCCGCAAGAAACATGCTGAGCGACTTGTGGCTTTAGGATGGCAAAGCACCGACAAAAGTACGAAAGACCAGGGAGCAGCCACCCCTTCCACTTATTTAGAGAGGTTTGTTGGGAAATTTTTTTTCCTTTAATAACGCTTTGCTTTAGCTTGGCGAATGCATCCGGTTTTGTGGCTCTTGTTTCAACCGCGAGATAATAAAACATTAAAAATTACATGCGTTCGCAGGCTAGTTTCTCTCTTTGTATTTCCGTTTGTTAAGTGCCATAAAAGCCACTCTCATTAGCCTATTCCACTCTCACCCCCATCTTCACTAGCGCCTAAAGGTCTAAATTGCCACCGTGCTTGCTTTCCTAAAATGTCAACTCCGTTTGCTTATACTGTGGGTTCTCTTAGTAAGTTTTTTCCTGTTTTTTAGATCTGCCAAATATGATGCAAAGGTCGCTATTAACGCATACAACTCCATTCCGACAGCTACCGACTCCTTATTCGCCTACCACCAGTCCAGGTTGGACTCCTGGAATTGTGCAAGCCACGCCTTATCAGAGTACCGACAGCAAAGAGGTTGTCGGTGCATACAACACAGCGATGGACAAAATCGCCAGCAAGATATCTAGTGAACGAGAACCTCTGATTTCACAACTGGAGTCTTGGGATAAAAGCGATGCAACGCAACGGCAGCATTACATCCAGAAAGCAACTGAAGACTGCATGCTTGTGTGCGAAGTAATTGCCCCAAATGATGGTCAAAAGCTGTTTCAGGAAATGACGTGTGCTACTCCAGAAAACCTGAATGACGAAGCCAAAGTCGATGACGTGATGAAAGCCCTCATGAACGCTTATCAGAATGCTAACAACAGGAACACCAAAACGCAAATCCTCAGTCTGTATGCTTACAAATATTCGGTCAGTACTCTGAAGAAACTTCATTCGCCATATGGAAAATTATCTACGCGCCAAATTCACCGAGCAAGATGCCATGCAAGAATGCTGAGTCCCGGTAGTGTCCCCGAGCAAAAGAAGCATCATCGCGTGCGCATTGACATGAGCAAAGTGGACCATTTCATCGAGTTTGTCAATCGTCCATATTTCTACCAAGACGTATCATACGGAAGTAAACTATTGAAGCTAGACAATAGCGAAACTATTGAAATGCCGAATGTCGTGCGCACGGTTACACGGTCGACAATGATCAGCCAGTATATGCAGTTCTGTCAGGAAGAAAAGTGCGAACCCCTCAGCCGTTCCACGTTATTCAAGATTCTTGAAGTGCGGGAAGCCTCTCAGAGAAAGTCATTACAAGGTCTTGACAACACTGCTGCCGATGGATCCGCTGGTTTCCAGATGGTTGAAATGATAGTTGATAATCTCGAGAAAGGAGGATTGGAGAGACAGTGGTGCACTGAAGTGAAACTAAAGCTAAAGGATGCAAAACGCTACTTGAAGACTGGTTATCGTGTCCACTGTAAGCCAGAGGAGGCCGCATGCCCCGACCACTGCCGCAAATTCGCCCTAAGTGACGAACAAGATCCTGATTTCCAGGGAAAGCTGCTCCCACCAGCACTCAGAAACTTGTGATGACTGTCAGAATCTGCGAAATGTTCTTGATGAAGAAGAAGGCCAAATTAGAGGATCATCTTGGAACCCTTATAGCAGCGAACAACAAGAAGATCTTATTTATGACTTCAAGCAGGCTCGCACAGACATCTTTAAATGGAAGGCTCACATCGTCCGGTCTGTCAACCAGGAAGCAGCGAAGCAGGATAAATTGAAGATGATAGCTAACAACCCGGAATCAGCACTTGTTGTAATGGACTGGGCTATGAAGTTCCAGCAACTCAGATATCGTGAGAAGCAATCGGATTGGTACGGAAAACGGGGATTGAGTTGGCACATCTCTACGGTCATCTCCAGTGATCCGGACAGGGCAGGTAGCCTAGAACTGCAGTCATATGCCCATCTGTTTGACACTTGTCAGCAGGATTGGTTCTCCGTCTGTTCAATTGTCGAAAACACCTTAGAGGAAATCAAGTCCCAGAAGCCGTATGTCACAAAGGTTTATCTGCGGTCGGACGAAGCAGGATGCTACCATAACAACTCGCTGATTGCTGCAGCAAAAGATCTCGGCCAGCGAGTAGGTATAGCTGTTTGTCGCTACGATTTTCCAGAGCCGCAATATGGCAAGGATGTATGCGATCGAATATTATGCCTGATGAAAACCTGCATACGACGATTCTGTAACGAAGGTCATGATATACTTACAGCAGCAGACATGAGAAAAGCACTTTCCGAACGACCAGTAAAAGGTACGTCCGCGTGTGTTTGCGCAGTCGATGAGGCTAAAAAGACCTTAGAAGTGAACAAGATCGATGGCTTCAGCAAGCTACACAATATCCAATTTGAGCAGAAGGGTATTCGTGTTTGGAGATCATACGGAATTGGTCGTGGCAAAGAGATCCCTTTTGACAAGCTAGTTTCACAAGGCCAAGAGAGCACCGACCTCGTTATTAGCTCGTGATTTTTTTGCTCTTAAAGATACACGTGTATATAAATGCAAAGAGCCTCTGGCAGAGAGCTCAGCAGACGATACTGATTCTGAGCTGGATATTTTTGAGTGCTCGGAGCCCGGATGCGTGAAGAGTTTCCAAGCATTTTCGGAGCTCGAATCGCATTTGGACATTGGAGACCATGCAATAAGGAAGGACACGCTCTATGATCAACTTCGCAGGGACTGGGTGGACAGGTTTACTACAGCAGTAAACATTACTGATACGCCATGCACGTCAAACATCAGGCAGAATGAAAGTGATTCACCACCGTCAGACCAAGATGTCGGGATGGGCTGGGCCCTAGCCAAACCACGAGCTGGATCCTCCAGATTTGCCGACAAAGTTAAGAGATACTTAACCGCAAAGTTTGACCTTGGTGAGCAGACAGGGCACAAGGCAGACCCTCAGCAGGTTTCTAACGATATGCGGAAGGCAAGTGATGAGCAAAACAATCGGTTGTTTGCTAGAGAAGAATGGTTGACCAAGAGCCAGGTGCAGGGTTTCTTTTCTCGCCTCGCGGCGGCTAGAAGAAGACAACAAGGATCAGCAGAAGTCGACCTTAGCCCTAGAGATCTGTTGTTGGAAGACGAAGAATTCAAAAGGCAAAGGCTTATCGCGGAGGTTGCATACGAATTGAGACCGCAGCACCCGTTATCATATGATGCATTCAACTTGTGCGAGTGCGCTAGGAAAAACCAGCTAAATCAGTTCAACGTGGCAATGCTAAAACAGATCTTGGGACATTTTGAAATACCATTTAAATCCCGGGACAGAAAAAAGGATCTAATTGAACAACTGATGTCCTTCATAGAAGAGTGTACGTGCTTTTCTCCATAAGCTTAGTGCTGCATGAGCTAGATGTAACTTGATTAATTACTACGCGTTTAAAATAGTGGACATCAACTGAAAATCCTGGCTGGTTGACAGTAAAATAAATAACCCCCATCTTGAAACTGTGCGCTTGTAATAGACGCTCGGGATCCAAGCTCGTCGCAGGTCCTTTTTCGCTTTCAAAATGACAGGCCAGGCGTAGAAACCCGTGGTCATGGTCAATACTTGGAGTATTTTGTCATGTGACGCATGATTAAATGGCGTTTTCGAATGTTATTTCCTGCGATTGGCAGCCGTGTTTGTTTTCTGCCAATCTGTAAACGTTGTTTAAACGAAACTTACAAAATATCACTAGTAGTCTAGGCTTTTGTTTATTATTTTGGCAGCCTTGTTCTCGCCCCGCCATTTTGAAAGCGGAGAACGCATTGGGGACGAGGTTGAGAGGGGGTCTTCATTTGAAGTTGACATCGAGAAAAAAAGGCTGCTTATTATGGCATTTACGATACAGAGGAATGGGGTTGTGTAAAATTTAGTTTAGTTCGATACAAATTTAGTTTAGTTCGATACAAGCTCCGCCAATGTTATTCCTGGTCTCACTGGTTTGCTTGCTAACAAGATTGTCAGATCTAGATTTAAAAAGACAGTAGAGTACGACCCCGTAATTTGTTGGTGCTTTTTCTCCTCCCCCTAAAAACGGGAGGATTATTAGACAGGGTCTCTTGTACTATACTTATTTAGCAGTCATCCATTTCATTGCAGTCTTGACAAAGATGAAAACAATTGTATTTTGCGCTTGTTTTGCATGCCGTAATGCTATAGGATTGCCAGTGTTAAAGCGTTGGGTTGAGAAACCGCAAAATCTTTGAAGATGATTATGCAAGTTGAAAATACTTGCCTATGACCCGGGGGACTCCCATATAAAAAAGCGCCTTAAAAGGTACCGGAATCTCGTTTAATGGGTGTGGCTCAAATGGAGTTACCCCTAAGAGGTACCAATTCTAAAACAACACATATCATACTCTATCATACACTAAAAGGTACCGCGGCATTTCTAATGGTAGTCATTTTATATTTTAGCACCCTTAGCGGTACCAATCTACAAATTTTTACCCTTAAAAAGTACGACGAGCACCCCCGTCATTTTTATATGGACGTCCCCCCGGCCTATATTTAGAACATTTATCGTGACATTGTGGTCAATTATTTCAGTTTCTTGGGTAGTTAGCAGCCCACTATACTTAGCCGTGTTCACGAACTTCAGGATAATGAAGGGGAAATTCGTTATCCGGGATAAGGCTTTTATGTACTCAGCGGTTCGGGAACGTTTTAAGCGGTTATTTCTGAAGATAAGTTCAGCCGTTCCCCGTTAAACTGCTGTTAAACTGTGATTCGTGATTTCACCGAAACCGTTCAGGAAAAGAAATAGACCGAACAGGCTAGTAATCCATCCGCATACCACAGCTTTTATTAGGTTTTTGAGTAATGCATGTGATTCGTGATAGGTATCCTCCTCCCTTCACCACCCTGAAATTGGTAGCTTCGGGACTACTGTTATCTTCCTGTAAATAAATAATATTAGATTTTTGGGGTTATCACCATTTAATATTGGAAGCGATTTTGTATATCCATTGCACGCCCCGTATATTGAGGGTCTTGAAGGTTGTCTGGAATTATTGAATAAAATTACTCAATTTGTGAGAGAAATCGGGTGGTTTTGACAAAATAAACACCTTGTGGACACGTACTACTGATTTGGTACTTTTAATTGAATTACAGTGCAGAATGAAATGAACAAGTAACACGTACAAAACAAACACCGCGATAAGGGCATCGTGCGAAATGAATATTCCACAAAACAAGACGTCTTACGGAAGGTCTGGAAGGATTTTTTATGTTTTTCTCCTGGTAAGAAGCGATATTTTGTCGTGTAAATTATTTTTAGAGAGAATGTTTTGTAGTATGCAGACGTTCGTCGGCAAACTGAACTACTGATTGGGAAGCTAATTTGCATATCCCTTTCACTTCTGAAGCTAATTTGCATATCAATGGCAAGGTTACTGTTGAATTCCGAAAAAAGGTATATTTTCTTCAAAAACAACTGCTTAAAAGACAAATAATTTTCATTTGCTTTTCGGAGTCTGACATTTCGTGGGTATCGTGATATCTCCAAACATTTTGGGTTCCGAAAATGGTCTATGTCAGTCGGACCACCGTTATCTCCGGTTTCGGTCAAAATGGCGAATTTGGGAACTTTTGCTGACCTCTGTACGGCGCGCAAGGAAGAGTGCCCACAAATTTTATTCCATAAGTTACTAGATTGGTCTTAGTACTTTTGATTGATAACGGACTTGACTCTAGGTTAGGTCCCACTTTTAAAAAAATAGTCTTCAACTAAAGGTATGGTAATGTACTCGCGCAGCCGGAGGTTTTAAAGGTATTTTAGGAAAATTCATAACTCAGTCAAAATTTTATAAAATACAATTGTTAAACCTTTAACCTATTGAAGAATGATGGAAATTCAATATGTAAAATATTGAGGTAATTCAGATAAGAAATAAATTTTTGGTAGCGCCCTAAATTTACAGCTTAATCGCCGAGTTCTCGAAGGCAAATTTGTTAGTTTCGAGGTGACCTCGAAAACCGTCTCGCAAAATAGGAAAAAAAGGGAATTTATAATGGTTGTCTTTCACTGAGAAAATTAGGAAAATCGGTGAATGTCCGAAATGTGCCTTATCCGTTCTTACGCGGACAGCCTCTTAAATTTTACAAACAACGGAGATAAAGTTTGAAAAACTGTTAGGCAAATCAGTGTTGAAAAATCGCAGTTGCCATCCGTTGTAATATTCAATTTCGTCCATCCGCGTCTTCCTTCGTATTTTGCCATGCCGAAAAGTGTTCCTTCAGGGTTGTGAGCAGTTATTTAAGAGCCAATGTCTGTAAATATCGAGAATGCCGCTTCACTCGTGAAATTTCTAATTTCTTTATATTTTGCTCAAAGAACCTCTATGGTAGAATAATTTTCATTGTCATGCTGCACCTCTATGGCACACGCGAGGGTACCAAGACATGGGGCGAAAATAATTTCCGCGCATGCGAAGAAGTGCAGCATGCGGAGGTTTCCGTCGCTGAGGGGAGGAGGGAGGGGCAAAAAAGGACACCTCTGAAGAGACCTCTCGGGGCATGAACGCAAAATGAGAACGATCTCAAGTCGGGAGGGCGTATAAATACTAAGCGAAATACCCAAAGGCATTACAACGGTCTCAGGAGGGGAAATGTGCTAATTTATGTAGCGCGTGAGGCCATTACGGCGCAAACATAGCAATGAAAATAGTAGAATAATTTTCATTGTCATGCTGCACCTCTATGGCACACGCGAGGGTACTAAGACATGGGGCGAAAATAATTTCATACCCAAGCACAAATTGCCGCTGATAGGCGAACATACCCCGAAAACAAACCCATATTCCTCCCAATCTCAGACGCTCAACTCTGAAAAGGTGAGGTTTTATTGTCAGTACATCAAGGAAACGCGAGAGATAATCCCTTGAGATTATTACGGGCACGGAACTCAGCCCCCAGCGATTCTGCATGACAAACGTTATTCTTCCCTTTAACTGATCCTTGAGCGAGAAGAGAAGCCGGAAGAGACAGATCCATGACTTTCGGAACCTGAGAGTAATATTGTGCGGTTTGAATGCTTTTCCAACCAACACGTCTAGCTACCTGGTCGTCTGACGCACCAAAAAAGAAGAGGGTTACAGAGCAGCCACTCCTAGAGTTGTGCATAGTCTCGCCCTCAGCAACATTAAGAGCCGACAGATAGAGGCGCAGACGGTTAGCCACAGTTGAGCCGACGAAAGGTTTGGAGGATACGTCGCCCTTCGGTGCGTTAGCGTGGAACAGAAAGTCTTCTCGAAGATTGACGTTCATAAGGTCAGCGAACTTGACGTACGTGGTGAGATTTACGACGGGGGAGACTATACTGTCAAGGGGACACGGTTTAATGGCGAAAATACTAGAGTCTTTTCCGCGAAGTGTTTTACCACACTTGTGGTGAAACAACAAACCTTGCTTATCAGGGAGTAGCAGAACTTCCTTAATATAAATCCGACCAGGATCAGAAGCTCTGTCACCGGAGTAGAAATCTAGACAGAAGAAAGCTATATCACGACTGAAGATGTACCTTTCCAGCGGGGATATAGAAGGTAAAAATGCTCGGTTACGAAGATAAGAACACAGTCTAATAAATTTGTAGAAGAAAAGTGGCACGGCCTGACGAGTAGAGACCCTTGCCTTTGCCTGTTCCATGGAAATTGAGGCCAGGTATTCTTTTACAGACGGATGAGCTGCAGGGTTACCGGGGTAGTCCCGACCAATCGCCTGATCGTCCAACGGAATTGAAGATAGAGCGCAACTTTCCAATCGTGCTATCAACCGTACCTGCGGCCAGCTATAAGCTTGACCTTGGAAAGAACCCTTAAATCCTTACATCCACGCCAAACTCCGAGTACCGAAGAAATGCTGAACGGTTGGGGGAATTATGAAGAAGCGTAGACCACATTGGAATGTTACGATGGATAAAATACGGAAAGAAAAACAAGGGGTCACTAAACCGCAGAATGTCTGGTGAAGCGTGAACCTTCCCGGAAGCCACCATCGGGATGGACGGGAGTGGACCGGCCCAGTCGGAGGGCTCCCCTTTCCAATTGCACCAAATAGGAGTAGATATAACAGATTCTTGAGCATTTCTCGACACGAGATAGAACGGCTGTGGGGACGCCTAGAGCGAGCAAGGTGAAACGAAAACAAATAAGTCTGAAAAGGGGGAGCCACCAACCAGGCCGATCCAGGGACCCCGTCGTCGTAGACAGAGTATCGGGTATTGTTTAGAAGACCCGTCCCAGATCGACCAAATTGGTAGCAGAAGTATCCTAATAGCGAAAAACCCAAAACAAAAGGGACGATGGATTGCAGCCGAGAACATAAATATCTATTGCAAAAAATAGAAACACTGCAGGAGTATAATATTTCGGACAAAATCGAGCAATTTGGCCCCTCGGGCGACAATTAAAGCAGGTTGGCTGCGGCGGACGCAAACAATAACAGTCAAGGCAGCTAAGAAGACATAAGAAATCAGCGACTATTATAAAGAAAATAGACTCTTTTACTTGCACAGAGATTTACTCGACAACGAACAGCGCGAAGAAACGCACGAAAATTTAAAAAAAAAATTATAAACTAAGAGAATTACGTGCTAGCCACGATGACATGTGACATGGCCCAACAGCGTGTAACGTGCGAGAAAAATATAACAGAAAGAATGTAAACGAGTGTTCTAGACAACAAACAACAGGTCGTGAAACCGAACAAAATTTTCTAAAGGGTTCAATACATTGCGAGAAATGTAATACAAACAATAACAAACGGCCGAAAGTTAAACGTACAGCGAAAGGAAAATCTTGCGCCATGAACATACCGCAAAATGAGACATACGAAGACAAATGGCGAAAATGCCGAAAATTGCGAAACGTAGGTGAGATGCAAAATAAGTCTGATTTGCAATAAACAGTGACGCCGAAACACCTAGCTTGACAAGCGATGCGTCCTTGGGGACGCGGCAAGAAAAAATCACACAAACAATCACAAAAGGCGGCACATTACGAAAACTGAGTTGAAGGTAGACGCACGACATCAAAAGGCAACCGAAAGCAAGACACACAGAATAGACATTCGCTATGAAAACAAACTAGGTAACACACGCCACGGGTTTAATTACTTGAAAGGCGACATACGCTTGAAAATTGACTTGAAAGACAACACAAGCGAAAAGCTTGAAGGCGACACAAGCCGTGAAAACAAACTAAAAGGCGATACCACGCCACAAAAACTAGCTTGAAGGCGACAAACGCAATGAGAACAAATTTGTAGGTGACATACGCCAAGAGAACTATCTTTAGGCGACACACGCCATTAAACAGACTTGAAGACGCCACACGGCATAAAAACACTGAACTGACTTGTAGGCGACACACGCCATTAAACAAACTTGAAGGTGACACGCCATAAAAAACACTGAACTTGTAGGCGACACACGCCGTGAAAGCTAAGTTGAAGGCGACACACGCCAGTAAACAAACTTGAAGGCGACACACGCCATAAAAACACTGAACTTGAAGGCGACACACGCCGTGAAAGCTAACTTGAAGGCGACACACGCCAGTAAACAAACTTGAAGGCGACATACGCCATAAAAACACTGAACTTGAAGGCGACACACGCCGTGAAAGCTAACTTGAAGGCGACACACGCCAGTAAACAAACTTGAAGGCGACACACGCCATAAAAACACTGAACTTGAAGGCGACACACGCCGTGAAAGCTAACTTGAAGGCGACACACGCCAGTAAACAAACTTGAAGGCGACACACGCCATAAAAACACTGAACTTGAAGGCGACACACGCCGTGAAAGCTAACTTGAAGGCGACACACGCCAGTAAAAACAAACTTGAAGGCGACATACGCCATAAAAACACTGAACTTGAAGGCGACACACGCCGTGAAAGCTAAGTTGAAGGCGACACACGCCAGTAAACAAACTTGAAGGCGATACACGCGATATAAACACTGAACTTGAAGGCGACACACGCCGTGAAAGCTAACTCGAAGGCGACACACGCCAGTAAAAACAAACTTGAAGGCGACACAAGCCATAAAAACACTGAACTTGAAGGCGACACACGCCGTGAAAGCTAACTTGAAGGCGACACACGCCAGTAAAAACAAACTTGAAGGCGACACACGCCATAAAAAACACTGAACTTGTAGGCGACACACGCCGTGAAAGCTAACTTGAAGGCGACACACGCCAGTAAACAAACTTGAAGGCGACACACGCCATAAAAACACTGAACTTGAAGGCGACACACGCCGTGAAAGCTAACTCGAAGGCGACACACGCCAATAAACAAACTTGAAGGCGACACACGCCATAAAAACACTGAACTTGAAGGCGACACACGCCGTGAAAGCTAAGTTGAAGGCGACACACGCCAGTAAACAAACTTGAAGGCGATACACGCGATATAAACACTGAACTTGAAGGCGACACACGCCGTGAAAGCTAACTCGAAGGCGACACACGCCAGTAAAAGCAAACTTGAAGGCGACACACGCCAGTAAAAACAAACTTGAAGGCGACACACGCCATAAAAAACACTGAACTTGTAGGCGACACACGCCGTGAAAGCTAACTTGAAGGCAACACACGCCAGTAAACAAACTTGAAGGCGACACACGCCATAAAAACACTGAACTTGAAGGCGACACACGCCGTGAAAGCTAACTCGAAGGCGACACACGCCAATAAACAAACTTGAAGGCGACACACGCGATATAAACACTGAACTTGAAGGCGACACAGGCCGTGAAAGCTAACTTGAAGGCGACACACGCCAGTAAAAACAAACTTGAAGGCGATACACGCCATAAAAAACACTGAACTTGTAGGCGACATACGCCGTGAAAGCTAAGTTGAAGGCGACACACGCCAGTAAACAAACTTGAAGGCGACACACGCCGTGAAAGCTAACTTGAAGGCGACACACGCCATAAAAACACTGAACTTGAAGGCGACACACGCCAGTAAACAAACTTGAAGGCGACACACGCCATAAAAACACTGAACTTGAAGGCGACACACGCCGTGAAAGCTAAACCGAAGGCGACACACGCCAATAAACAAACTTGAAGGCGACACACGCCATAAAAACACTTACGTTCTAATTCGCTGCGCTCAAACGAACGTAAATCATTTTACCCTTCAATTCCCGTAATATCAATCACCAGACACAAAGTATGGTAGGATACGCAAGCGAATCCAGCACAGTTTTATTACATCATATACATGAAGTTACAGAAGGGAATGCATCTAAATAGGCTAATTACTATATCTTACAATTCTTCGTATACCTTAACTAATCTAACGGAAAAAGTAAATATATGTGTCCCGCAATATTACAATGCCGAATACTTAGTTACTTGTAACCTACTCTTAAGGCTTCCTTCGACATCCATGTCCCCAGCGGAATCGTACTTCCATCTCGGCCATGTATTATGAGTAGCCTTTCTGGGATCGAATTGCTACATCTCAACTCCACACATCATACGCTCCAATAGATCGATTTTGCTGCATTTCGGCCGGACGCCAACGGCATTTACGAACATATTTACAATAATATGAGTACAACAATACAATTTAACGGTACGTGTAGTCAAAATCCATAAAATGAATATAATACAATGCTAATGGCGAACCAGAGCTGAGCAACCACTCACATACAAAGAAACTGCGGTTAAACGGAGGCCAGAAAAAACCTGTCACCCCAAAAAAAAACCCTTTTTGGGGAAAATTATGCGGCAGGAAATCTGGGTAGGATCCATGGCTCAAACTCTGTAGCCCATCCTACGAGGCCCTATATAAGTATTACACAATAAGTACAAAATGCGCCTAAGTTCTTACACAGTAAGAAAAATAAATAAATACTGAAGCTGAATGTTGCAGGCCTAGAATGACTAACCACGTACGATACTTCGCTTATAACGAAGTTATGCTACCCACAATGCACTACAACAATAATGCCCGGCCCCTGCTGTTCCCGTGCCGTAGAAATATCAAATTCTGTCTAACTCGTTGACTACGTTGCTCAAACGCCAGAAATTACATAATACACACCGCGGATGTAACACCACCAGATCGTTGGCTATGAAGGCCATAATCGTTGCGGGTTATAACCTAGGTGACCTAAGGCATCTCTGAGAACTTCCCTACATCTAGTGTAACAAAACTTACCACTTCTAGGGTATAACTAGAGTTACTACGGTGAAACACGAGAGGTCTAAATAACGGGAGAGTACTACTATCGCCAATACCGGCTACATTCAAATACCTTCTTAAACACTCACAGGGCAGCATTTAGAACCAGATGCACTAACAAAGACGTAGTTTCCTTCCCCTATATATATCCGTCTTATTTTACACCAGCTCATAAATGTTTTAATAACACGCACATAAGATGTGGCTGTACTATCTGCTCTGGACTTCAACATCGCCTCCAACACCTGATTAACACTCACTGAAGCAAAATTGCGAAAACACTTCCATCCTTTGCTTGAAGAAAACGTCTGAAAAAGCAAGAGCATAACATACGAACGAAAACGAACAAACGAACTAGAAACAACACCCGAACACCCCGACCCGTAATCATGAGCGCACAAAACTGCCAACAAGTTAAGTGCCGCCTCCTCCGAACAAGTCACTGCTACATTAATCGATAAGGCATTGTTTCAAGCCAGTGCCACATAAAGCAATGAATCCCTATTCGGCCAGTGCCACACAAATCATTGGATCCCTATTCGGCCAGTGCCACACAAATCAATGGATCCCCATTCGGCCAGTGCCACACAAATCAATGGATCATAGTCTAGGTCCCTGCCGCATATATTGAGAAATCATTATCTAAGCCCGTGCCCGTGCAATATATAAATTTCACTAATAAATTACGCAGTAAACTCCAATCCATATTCGGCCAGTGTCACACAAATTAATAGATCGTAGCCTGGGCCCGTGCCGCATATATTGAGAAATCATTATCTAGGCCCGTGCCCCGTGCCATATATAAATTTCGCTCATAATAAATTACGCGGTAGACTCCAATCCATATTCGGCCAGTGCCGCACAAATCAATAGATCGTAGTCTGGGCCCCGTGCCGCATGTATTGAGAAATCATTATCTAGGCCCGTGCCCGTACAACATATAAATTCTACTAATAAATTACGCAGTAAATTCCATTCTTAGGGCGACAATATCTCCTGTGAATTGATCTGACCCTAAAAGCGAATGAGAGTTTCTCCCGCGCGTTAAAACCTCCTTCCCGATATGAATACCGTGGGCCACGAGATAACTATTATATTTATATGCATAATTAATGAGCAGTAATGAGCCGAAGACCAACGAGTACAACAAGTGTGCCAACAGCATACTGACATTCCATATAATGTAATACCCGCGGAATAATACCAACAGGGGGAAACACCCGACAATTCTCACCGCGGAGATGCTAAACGAAAAGATCGACATCCGCAGTGTATGGGTTTCATCACCGTGAATAGAACTTAGGGAGTTTGTGATTGTAATAGTTGGTAAGACAATTGACACTATAGGGCCCCCACCGATGCTCAAGAGGTAGAAAAAAACGCATGTAACTTGCCAATCATCTATATCAATTAGCCGACTAATATAACCCAACTTGCTGATTAACAGTAGGAGGGAACCATAGGACCTCCAAATAGATATACAATCGAATGCAAATGTTAAAAATACTCCGGGCCATCTTGCGAAACTCCAATTTCGTGCTACCCCCTTCAACGATTTTAGCAGCCGCTTGGCTATCAGTAAACCACTAACATGCGATTCTTGGAGCACTCAAGGCAAAAGATTGCAATGAAAATTCAATAACGGACAACTCCCTCCACGTGGCACTTGAAAACGCTCGTCCTGCGTCCACGTTTTGTGACACACAAATTCATTGTTTGGGTCAACAAATGCACCACCCTCAGTAGCACTGGTCTTGTGAGATATCGATATGGCGATAGCCATTTTTTAAATCGAAAGAGAACATGCACGAACCTTGGTAAAATAAGCGATAGCGACTTCCCAATCTTCATATTTGACCCTGTGTTTACTTAACGTCCTATTAACGTGGCATAAATTCAGAATTAGCCTCTTTCGCCCCATGGCTATATAGATACTGACAAGGGATAAACAACTAAAGGTTGCTGATCAACCTGCGAATTTGACCAGAATTAGCTAGCTCAATGACGGCTTGATTCACAAATTCAGCGTGCAGTAGCGCGGAACTATGTTTTTTAGTTTTTTCAGACAATGGGAATCTAGTAAACGGTAATTTATAGCCTTTGCCAATGGCTGTCAAAATAAAATCGGAGCACCAATGGATCTCCAAAACCCTAGATTTTTCTTTAGACTACCCTTAACACCTCAAACCTGTCCGCTTCCGAATTCATATTTCTTCATCACATCCTCTACCTGTGCCAGTCCTCTTCGCCGCTTTGATTGAAACGGAAGTGATTCGCTTTCAACCGGCTTGTTATATTAGCGTCCAGGGTATGTATTGCAGCTAAGGGACCGGTAACCTCCTTGCCAAGACACGAGTTTGCAGTCCGTAGCCCAAAGCCCAAGTCTTCCGCATTTGTAGCAACGGAAGTTGCCGCCAGTAGCGTCTTTACGGTCTACAAAATAAAGCGAAACATAAACCCGGGGGGGGGGGGGGGGTGGGGTAAAGGGATGTGTAAACTGTGTGGAACCGCAAGCGTGAATGAAATTCATGAATAGGCCAAGGTCTATAAGTACTGGAAAGCTGACCAATAGGACGTATGTAATACACAATAGAGGGTGCGGCAGGTGATAAAGCTTAACAAGTAGCATAAATTACTTGGAATACCAGCGGAAAATACATTTACGTTCTAATTCGCTGCGCTCAAACGAACGTAAATCATTTTACCCTTCAATTCCCGTAATATCAATCACCAGACACAAAGTATGGTAGGATACGCAAGCGAATCCAGCACATATGAATTCACAAAGTAAAATGAAAGGCGCTTTTTCTTACCACGAGAAAGCTGATTGTCAGCGCGCGTAGAAAAACTTGCTTTCTTTCCGCGGTCGCTCGCACGTTGATCTCTCTGTCGCCTTTTACGACTCGCCGCTTCTCTGGCCTTCTTAAGCCGCTATTCATCTTCTGAGCCGGATGCCAGTTCGTTTGACTCGTATTCCGCTACCACTTGCCAACCGTCCTTACTTTTAATTGCGACCTTCATCAGTTTCTGCCGTTTGTAGATACGCTGCCTGGCTTCTTGGGAAAGAGTCTTTATACAAGCCAAATTAGGCTCCCCGCGTTCGCTCTCGATTTGAATACTTTCAAGGATGGAGTCTAATTCAGTGTTCAGCTCGAACGCCCTTGTACTTCAACTGCACTATTTCTTTATCCATCCTACTCTTTTGAACGACCTGCTTCTCTTTATCTTCCAATTTCTGCTCGAGATAGCCCTTGAACGTGGAAAATACTTGATCAACATTTCGCGAGTTGCCTCCGCGTTCGTCGCTCGTTTGGCCTGTTTCTGCCGGAACGGAAGATCCTTCAGATTGCCTCTGATCGCTAGGCATTAGTCCGAAGATGGGGTAAAGGGATGTGTAAACTGTGTGGAACCGCAAGCGTGAATGAAATTCATGAATAGGCCAAGGTCTATAAGTACTGGAAAGCTGACCAATAGGACGTATGTAATACACAATAGAGGGTGCGGCAGGTGATAAAGCTTAACAAGTAGCATAAATTACTTGGAATACCAGCGGAAAATACATTGAACTTGAAGGCGACACAGGCCGTGAAAGCTAAGTTGAAGGCGACACACGCCAGTAAACAAACTTGAAGGCGATGCACGCCATAAAAACACTGAACTTGAAGGCGACACACGCCTAGAAACAAACTTAAAGACGACACTCGTCGTAAAAAACTAACTTAAAGCGACACACGCTATGAAAGCTAACCAGGGGGCGACACACGCCTAGAAAACAGACTAAAAGACGATTAACGTTCAGGAAAATTCTTCGGCGGGTGGAGCGGGGTTTTCGCCAGCGGTACCAGCAGCAACACCGGCAGCAGGAGCTTCGGCTGCGACGCGAACAACAGGGCGAGCGGCTTCTAAAACGTCCGTAGGAAAAGCTGCAGGAACTTCGGCCATGAAGGTGAAGTGCTCAGCGACGGAAACGTTCAAGTGAGAAAAGCAAAAAAGGACACCTCTGAAGAGACCTCTCGGGGCATGAACGCAAAATGAGAACGATCTCAAGTCGGGAGGGCGTATAAATACTAAGCGAAATACCCAAAGGCATTACAACGGTCTCAGGAGGGGAAATGTGCTAATTTATGTAGCGCGTGAGGCCATTACGGCGCAAACATAGCAATGAAAATAGTAAGTTATTTTCGAAAATACTACTCAAAGGTTGAGAAGCGCTTGAGTTTGAACGAAATCGAGGAAAGTCTGAAAAACGTTATTTTGGCGTTAAATCCATGCCGAAAATAAAGCGAAATGATGCATTTTCTTCTCGCTCGTACAGACAAACGTGATAAGATGTATCGATGTACTTTGGCTGATTCATAACACATCTCTTGATCTTTCTAAAACACCCAATATATTTGGGAAAGATGCTATTACTATAATATTTTTGGCCTTTACAAATTCCCTACTTGTAGCGCTTGAGCGAGAGGTCGAATTTAGGCAAAAATAAATAAAAATAAAAAAATAAAAAACTTTATTTTTGTGTCAAGATAAAATATAGCAGTTACCCACTAAGTAAGGACACCTATCTAAACTATCTAAATATTTAAACAAGCTAAATTACATTTATAAATGATAAATAAGTAGGATTTTGTATAAAACTTTTATATCAGCGAAACCCCGCTGTTACGTTGATTTTAAAGTTCAAACTGATATATTCTTAAAGCACAACCTTTATATTCTACTGTGTAAAAATTTCTAACGCGGCCCGATAAAATTATCCCGTTGAGAAACGGAAACGTGAAGTGTATTTTGACACAACGAACATCCGTGAGACGAAGAAACGACTTCACTGCTCCGAACACGAAACTTTTATCAAGGACGAAAATCTGTGATAGGAAAACCTTTTTGCCAAAGAAAAAACTCTTTTTGTAAAGATACAAAGCGGTAATCACAGGGTGAAATAAGGCGTTTCCGTACTTCGGAAACATTACGGAAACATGAAACTTCGAGTTTCAGTCGCGTTTCCGCAGCGCGGATACAACGGGAAACGCGTAACAAGAGATTGCTCCATTCTCTGCGCGTTTCCGCAGCGTTTCCGTTCACGGAAACAAACATATCCGTTTCCGTAGTGTTTCCGTTCGCGTAAACATAACTGATTCTTATTGTTTTAAACCGTACATTTTACAAAAACTCCGGGCCAGCCCAATGTAAAATTCTTTCATGTCGTTGTGTAAAATCGTTTCCATCACGTTTCCGCAAAACGGATTCATTGCGGAAACTTGTTAAGAAATTTCTCATGGTTATTAATTCATGGTAAATAAACTGCCGTAGCCAATTTGGTAACGCTCACGTTTCGAGCTTAAGCCTTTCTTCAGTTCAAAAAGAAATTTCTCGTTTGGCTAGCTAGTAGTGTTTTCGTTTCCTGGACAAATAAATAATTTAAAAAACTAATCGATGTTGTTGGGGCCGAATGGTCTGTCTGTAATCGAAAGGTGTCCAGGCCATAAGGAGAGTATCCATTGAATTTTATGCTGGGTCAATTTAACAAAACATTTGCAAATGTAATCTTCAAGTGTAGCCAATGTTTCATTTTTTGTTTTATTTTATTGCTGAACTGGTCCGTGATGACAAGGAACATTCTTATTGGTTCCCGCTAAGATGGACCGCTCGCGAATTAATTTCGCAAAATCCTTTTATGTACTGTTTGAATAACGAGCCGCACGTGTTTTATCAGGTCGTAACTCGAGATGTAGGTGAATTGTTGATGGAAAACTTTTATTAAGCAGAATTCTTTTTCATGTTTGGTGGGTAATTTCGGTTTAATAATTACGAAAGTGACCTGAGAAATGCAAAGTATATGCTTAGCTTTTGTGCGCGCGTTTGCCGAGAACGTATGCATTAATCTATCAGCAGAATTTACAAAGTGTCATAATAATAAAAACTAAACTAGCTTGTTCGGTCTGAATTGGGAATTGTCTGTATTGGACATAGCCGGAAATGAGGTCGCAAACTTGGGAAAAAAAAGAACGCGATCAATATTTTCCCCAATACGGACCGAACCAGCTTGTTCAATAATGGTTCGCAAAACCACGCCGAAAAGAGCTATCTCAGTAAAAAGTCAGTATTCTTCCTACTTCATTTCCATTATTGTCAGTTAAATGAATGTCCCCTGTATAATAGGGCATACAATTAGAATGTCACTATTCTGATGCTTCTCATTTACAGCTATAAAGCAAGACTGAATTCTTTGGACAGGAATGAACGTTCCTGGACCAGGAAGCTTAAAAACTTTAGCATAAAAAACGGACAACGGATTCCGAAACGCCGTTTCGTTCGAGTATTCTTTGTACCACTGGACACATGCAAAACAATGTTGGTACTGTTTCCCATCCAATTCAAATGAATGCTCGAAAAAGAATTTTACACGCCCTGGTTTGCTTCCCTGTAAGGCGATTTCTCCTTCGACACCAACCCATGATGCCATCACCCTGGCATGTTTGTAAAGTCGACTTTCCAACCCCGAGCTAAGCCTCTCCTCTCCCACGCACAGAGATGAATACCTCTTGTAAGTGAAATTGAAATAGACAGAGCCCAAGTCAACTGTTGGATACAAGTTGGAGTATGTACTTCTCAACTGGGCCACCTCGTCGTTATCAAAGCTACAGAGACGGTAACGACTAGGGACTTCAATCATGCCAAGGTCTGTCCAAACACTGCAGCTCTCTACTAACAGTCCACTGGTAGCTTTGATCCACGCCAAACACTGTGACGGTTCCACTATGCCTTCACTTAGCTGGCTTGTTTGGCGAGCAGCATTACATAGTGGCTCAAAGGTTTCTTGGCAGTCAGGGTGCATTGAAAATCGCATATCGTCAAGGGCACTCATTGTCAAAAATCGTCTCATCAACTGTACCTCGATCTCACGGTTGTTAGTGTGAAAGGATCCAAGAAGACCATTGTACCTTTCAAAACTGAAAGCCAAAACCCGTAGACACTGCCATAATTTTCAACGCAGTCTTTAATGTGCAGATGGAGGTGCATGTTGGGAGTAATGACAGACTTGCCATATAAAGTTTCCACCTTCCTACAAAAGTCAAGAAGTTTTTGGTCTGCTATCATAAGGTCCGTTTTCGAAATACATGGCTTGCAAAGGTGACGGCAAGCTATTACAAAATTTTGCCAGCAACGGATGTGTTCTTCACTTAAAACCCCTTCAAGGGCGTACAATCATGAGTAGTAGATGACCCAGTTCTTCCATTGACTTGCAGTAAACCCTCCATAGTTGGAACTTATACTCCCAGGAAGCCGACCTAAGTCTGATGGACAGTCTACCGCCTGAATACGTTCCTCTACTTCCTGTAGGTTCTGTTTGGTCAAAATATCATTCTCTTGTTGCGTTTTCTCTTTGGCATGATCAAAGAAGTTGAAGGTTTACACTGTACATGTACATGTAGTTAGCTGCAACTAACATACAAGGTGTAATATTAACAATAAGAAAATATATAAAAATATATGTACTGCCAACAACAAAAATAACAACAGTATACCAAGTGTCCTACACGTAAGCTATTATGTTAATAATAGCAGCTTTCTTTGTCTAAATATTGTCCCAAAATAAATCATTATTAAATCTGATGTTTTAATGTGGTCACTCAAAATGGTACAGAAACTTAAATATCTGGCGAACTGCCGCCACTCGCAAACTGTACCAAGTGTTAAGATCTTACATTATAAAAAGTCCAAAAAACTCATGGCCATTTTCAACCATAAAAATTTAGAAATCAAGATAAATCATTATTAAATCTGATGTTTTAATGTGGTCACTCAAAATGGTACAGAAACTTAAAGATCTGGCAAACTGCCGCCACTCGCAAACTGCACCAAGTGTTAAGATCTCACATTATGAAAAGTCCAGAAAACTCATGGCCATTTTCAACCATAAAAATTTAGAAATCAAAATAAATCATTATAAAATCTGATGTTTTAATGTGGTCACTCAAAATGGTACAGAAACTTAAAGATCTGGCAAACTGCCGCCACTCGCAAACTGCACCAAGTGTTAAGATCTCACATTATGAAAAGTCCAGAAAACTCATGGCCATTTTCAACCATAAAAATTTAGAAATCAAAATAAATCATTATTAAATCTGATGTTTTAATGTGGTCACTCAAAATGGTACAGAAACTTAAAGATCTGGCAAACTGCCACCACTCGCAAACTGCACCAAGTGTTAAGATCTCACATTATGAAAAGTCCAGAAAACTCATGGCCATTTTCAACCATAAAAATTTAGAAATCAAAATAAATCATTATTAAATCTGATGTTTTAATGTGGTCACTCAAAATGGTACAGAAACTTAAAGATCTGGCAAACTGCCGCCACTCGCACCAAGTGTTAAGATCTCACATTATGAAAAGTCCAGAAAACTCATGGCCATTTTCAACCATAAAAATTTAGAAATCAAAATAAATCATTATTAAATCTGATGTTTTAATGTGGTCACTCAAAATGGTACAGAAACTTAAAGATCTGGCAAACTGCCACCACTCGCAAACTGCACCAAGTGTTAAGATCTCACATTATGAAAAGTCCAGAAAACTCATGGCCATTTTCAACCATAAAAATTTAGAAATCAAAATAAATCATCATTAAATCTGATGTTTTAATGTGGTCACTCAAAATGGTACAGAAACTTAAATATCTGGCGAACTGCCGCCACTCGCAAACTGTGCCAAGTGTTAAGATCTTACATTATAAAAAGTCCAAAAAACTCATGGCCATTTTCAACCATAAAAATTTAGAAATCAAGATAAATCATTATTAAATCTGATGTTTTAATGTGGTCACTCAAAATGGTACAGAAACTTAAAGATCTGGCAAACTGCCACCACTCGCAAACTGCACCAAGTGTTAAGATCTCACATTATGAAAAGTCCAGAAAACTCATGGCCATTTTCAACCATAAAAATTTAAAAATCAAAATAAATCATTATTAAATCTGATGTTTTAATGTGGTCACTCAAAATGGTACAGAAACTTAAAGATCTGGCAAACTGCCGCCACTCGCAAACTGCACCAAGTGTTAAGATCTCACATTATGAAAAGTCCAGAAAACTCATGGCCATTTTCAACCATAAAAATTTAGAAATCAAAATAAATCATTATTAAATCTGATGTTTTAATGTGGTCACTCAAAATGGTACAGAAACTTAAAGATCTGGCAAACTGCCGCCACTCGCAAACTGCACCAAGTGTTAAGATCTCACATTATGAAAAGTCCAGAAAACTCATGGCCATTTTCAACCATAAAAATTTAGAAATCAAAATAAATCATTATTAAATCTGATGTTTTAATGTGGTCACTCAAAATGGTACAGAAACTTAAAGATCTGGCAAACTGCCGCCACTCGCAAACTGCACCAAGTGTTAAGATCTCACATTATGAAAAGTCCAGAAAACTCTGTCATTTTCAACCATAAAAATTTAGAAACCAATATAAGTCACTATTAATCTGATGTTTTAATGTGGTCACTTGTACCCTGCGCGCAGAGCCTGTTTTGATCCTCCTAGAAAAATCGGAGGATCGAAAGAGGCTCTGCTGGCAGGGTAGGTCACTTGAAATGGTACAGAAACTTTGGTTTGAGCGCTTATTTAATCGGTGATCCTGCTGCAAAATTGACAAAAGTTTACTGTATTGGTTTTGTGGTGATCGGGACCCCATGATGCAAAATTCTGGCAATAAAACTGTATGATAAATGGGGTAGAAGTTGAGGAATTTGTCATGGAGGAAAATATGCATCCTGGTACATGTATGCTGACTTGTTTAATTAAAGAGTTGGAATGATGGCAAACACTCAACGTATCCAAACAACTGATGACTGGGTATATATTTGATTTGTTTTCTGTCTCTTCAGTGATTTGAAGCTGCAAATAAAGAAAATAATCTCACTGCATTTCATAAAAGCTCAAAACTCGCACGTGGCCAGAAGTCATTAAAGTTCATTGTGTTCGCCCGGTATTAAATTTCAACATGATTAGCTTGCTTTGCTTGTGATCGAGCTGAGTACCAGAAACTTGTCGCACTATAAAAGTATTCTCATAACAAAAATTGTAACAATCTCATCTTCGTGAAAAGAAAAGCATGGCTACTCACGATCACTCACATAGATAAATTAAGCATACATTTTCCTTTCCGGTTCAACCACTACAATGTACATACAATACCAGACAATTTGAGCATAGTTAAGCTTAATCATGAACAAGACTTACCAATAAGGACTTCTGCATAAGTGCAAAATATGAAGAGCAGCAATTTCTTGATCCTACGATTAAAAGCTTTCTAACTGGAGATTTACAACTAAAGGAACTTCAGTCTTCGCCGTCTTTTCCAAAGCAACCCTAGACTCTTGACACTGACCAACACGATCGCGGCACGCGCACGACACGAATGACCTTTGGATTCGAACATCACCGCGCATGATTGCCTCGCTTTGGAAGCGAGACTGGTCACAACCTCGTTCCCAGGGGCTTCTCGGTTTTCAAAATGGCCGTTTGAGAGGAGAAACCCCTGGGACATAGCGATCTAAAACGAACGCTGATTGGTTTATTGATCGCGATTCTTACATCTATTCTGATTGGTTTACGTTTTTCTAAGAAAAGATGGCTGACCAAAACAATGCTATATCGAAGGTCTCCGAGACGTGAAAGTTGAACAGTTTTACTGAGTAACTGTTAACAAAACTGCAGCTGTTCCTGACGATGCGGTTATGATACAACAAGCGCAAGATTTAGAGACAATTCTCCGATTTTCAGGCTTTGCGTTTACGGGTGGCGAATGGTAAATTCGAGATATTTTTTTTTTCTGCGAGCCCTACACTTTTACACAACATGTAAATCTTTCAAAATTTAAGGCGGAGAGAGAGGCTATGGAAAGGCTTTACCAAATAAATCGAGACACCGATACGTGGAGAACCGCTCAAATAACCAAGACTGCGAGACCCATAAGCTTGATATTTTGAAAGACCATTCGCCACTCACCCCCCGGTACGTGATAATTTATAGAATTTTGGAATGACTTGAATGGGGAACGCTGGGCGTAATGTAATTTAATAGGGCCTACCAATTTCTACCTATTGTTGTCTTGCGCGTTATTGTTTTATACAGTTTGTTTTCTTTGTTTTTCAGTTCATTTAAAGCAGAGCCGTCAATTGTTTGCTATTCAGTTACTTATTCACTTGTGATAGCTTGACTGAAGTTAAGCTTAATTTATTTTTTATAACATGTCAATAAAAAACAAAACAGGTATGCATTCCTCAAAATGGCAAGATTTCAGTAACCCCCAACATTAATTTTGCACATACATGCATGTATGCACTATTGTTTTTATTTCGGCAATCTTTTGTTCTGGCTTTTGTTTCAGTCTTCGGAACTTATTCATAGTTAATTTGTGGGATTATATGGAAATCTTACCCTCAAAATTCCCAACCACATTTCAGGCCCAAGAACTGTTTTTAAAAATTTGCTTCTATGAAATGGCGATATAGTTTATAGCTGGCAAATCATCCCAGGCACTCTGGATACCAGAAGTTCTCTTGCAGATGCCCTTTTGCCCTAAGGCTCTTCCTTGTGGCGAAAATATGAGTCAAGAGGCGTGTAATATCATATGCCCGGGGGGGGGGTGTGGGGTGTGGGAGGGGTACTCCCATATATGAGCTATATAGGTATGTGCTGCTATGAAGTTTAGTCTAGGATAGGGTATAGTAATCAGTGATTTTTGGTCTAGAACAGGGTGTCATTTTAAGCAAAACTGATCAGTTGCATAAAGAATTTAGTCTAGACAAGGTTTACTGGCAAATAGCATTTAAAAATCGGTATGGCAGGCAGTAAGGCATTTTTACTGACCCCTGTTAGCTAATAACTGTGATAGTGAATGAGTTTCTGGAAAATAGAGAGTCTGGGATAGGTCTAGGATAGGGTAGAGTTTTTTCAGTGTTTAGTCTAGAATAGGGTTGCAAAATGCAGCTAACATTGTCTAGTATAGGTTGAGGGTCTCAGAGTCCCAGCAGCACACCCCCATCCAAACATTTGCAGAGTACCCCCCCCCCCCCTCCCTAGGCACCCATGCAGAGCACCTCCAAACTTTTTTGGACCAATGATCTTTGGGTGGTTTTTTTTTGGCTTAGCTTTCAAAATCATTAAAAAAAACCCAACTTTTTTGGCTCAAATGTTTTCTGCACTTTTGAGAAACACATGTCAGCAGGATGCTAGTTAACATGTTTTTGTCTCTAGTCAGCTTAAGGTTTAAGAGCCGGTCTGTTTGCTTGAAAACAGTGGAGTAGAATGTCAACATGTCAAGCATGAAGTTAATTTTTATTCCTTGTTTGAATGAATAAATGATATGATTAATATGGCTTGAACTATCAGGATTTCAGAATGGTAATCATTGCAAGCCATTGGGTTGATATATATATATATATATATATATATATATATATATATATATATATATATACATCCTATATATATATATATATATATATATATATATATATATATATATATATATACATATATACACCCTTTTGCAAAAATATTGACACCTCAAAATATATATAAATATATATTCGTCCTTCTTGTTTATATCGCATACGTGACGATAGGCGGCAAACAGTTCTCGAGGTAGGTACAATAGAGTTTGTAAAATGCTACTGTACCCACCTTAAAAACTATTTGCTGCCTGTCATCACGTATGCGATATAAACACAAAGGACGAATATATATTTATATATATTTTTCAGTGTCAATATTTTTGCAAAAGGGTGTATATATATATATATATATATATATATATATATATATATATATATATATATATATATATATATATATATAGACAGTGGAGTAGAATGTCAACATGTCAAGCATGAAGTTAATTTTTATTCCTTGTTTGAATGAATAAATGATATGATTAATATGGCTTGAACTATCAGGATTTCAGAATGGTAATCATTGCAAGCCATTGGGTTGATATATATATATATATATATATATATATATATATATATATATGTACATCCTGTGCCCAAGTTCAGGAGTTGCCATAAAGCCATTATGGTAATAACTGGGAGGGCACATTGTATACATATTTGTATATATATATATATATATATATATATATATATATATATATATATATATATATATATATATATATAAACATTCTAGGATATAACCAGCTGTGAAACATTCTTTCATGCCAAAATAAGAAGTCTTTGAGCTGAGGCTGGGGAAAGGAAAAAGTGAAGTGCACAAGAAATGTTCCCCATGTGCTCCCTGTCATTTTATATTTTATACATTTTATTTTGTTACTGAAAAAAAGCCTCTACAAAGGAGGGAGATGTTGATGAATTTTGACAATCATGGCTCAGGTCTGGTGGATTTTTCTGTTGAATGGGGAAATTCTGTCACTTGTCCAACAGAGAAGGAATAGCTCCTGATTTGGTAGCCATCCTTGTTATAAGTATGACACATTAAGCCTCTTTGTGATGTTTTTTAACATTTTAGTTTTTAACACAACCATGGAGAGAACAGGGTGCTTTCTGGCCAGGCTTTACTCTTGCAGTCCAATCTGACCTTGTTTAATGTTTCAAGAGCATAAGATTTCCACTGACATGGCCTTAGGGGTTGTAAGGGCTTACAAGCATCCCTGCCACATCAGCCAGGAAGCTTTGATTTAAAACAATTAGGTAATCAAGTGACCAAACCTTTCTACCTGTAAACAATGGCTAGATTTAGGAAGCCCAGCCCAGCTTCTAAAGTTGACCAAAGCTGTATATTATTTTAACTTTAGAAGGGTTTTCTCATCAATTCATCCCCAGTGTTACAATTTAATTGCCAGAGGGGATTTTCTATGCCAGTTACAGTTACTTGACTTGAACCATGTGCAATATCCAGGTAGGAATTGACAGGGAAGTGTATATAAAGTCGGCAGATTTGGAATTAAAGATTTTGGCAGTTTAATGTTTAAACTGGGGGACAAGTAGCTCTGGCCCATGACTTGTTCATTTGCTGGTTTCAGAATACTGCCACATCCCCTGGTCACCATTTAGGGTGGATGTAGCTGCATTTGGAAATGGAATAATTTTCAATTTTGCCATTTTATTTGATTTATTGGTAATAAAATACAGTTATCACACTACTGTCATTTCCAACATAAATTGTACATGTTTTCCTCAGAAGCAATTGTGACAAACACCTCTAACAAATATGAGAAAAATACTTTGACTTGTCTTCACTTTTCTTTCCTTTTTTTGTCAAATGTTAACCTGGTGGGAGATATATTCCCGGAAACGAGTAAAGAAAAAGTACTTGTTTTAACATATTTTGCTGTTGTCAGTGTTCTGACTGGATCAGCAAACCATCTCAGAGTAAAAGATCAAGTAAGAGTAACATGCCAACAAAACGGTGATGCCCGCGCAAGAGCAACGGCAAAAGCATGGACGGTTAAATCCAAAAAAATATTACCACAAAAACTGCATGCTATTTTGTTGCTTGCGGGCGTGATCGTTTGAAAAGAAGCCGAAAATACTATAATATAAGAAACCAAAACAGACGGTAAATTTACTCCTTTCCGGTGAAAAATCGTGCTAACTTAAAAAAAAAATGTTTCGTAAGCTGCGGCGTTTCGAATTTTTACCTTCGTTGCCTGTGCAAGGCAAACAAACACTTCACGGGTCGATAAATGGTTACACTTGGCTCCACGGAAACTCCTCCTTGGCCGCCATTTTGTTTGTTTTCTTCTTGGTTTGCAATCTGGTACCCAGATCTTCTCACTCTTTTCCTTGGCCGCCATTTTGAATACATCTCCACAAATAGTGGAGATTTTGATCACGTGATCTGCTGTGTGCCAGGGTCTTCTCCCGAAGCGCCGCCATATTGAAAACCGAGAAGACCCTGGGGACGAGGTTGAGACTGGTCAGTGATCGCGCGCCTTTCGAATTTCCAGTAGATTTCGCACTGTGTCGATCCCTTGGTTAAGTTGGTTTTACAACTGTTTACTTTTAGTTACAGAAATATAATCAAGCGCTTGAGATGACTGGGGAAAGTTCTGCTGAACAAGCGGACGTTCAAGTAGGCCGAGATGAGACCCCAAATCCAATGGAAGAAGTTATGAAGGAGTTGGCCCAACTGAGGAAGGAAAACAGAAAACTCAACAAACGCTTAGACACTGTATTTACTCCAAAAGCAAAGAAGAGCCTTTTCCGCAGGATTGAACGCCCCTCTGTTGATCCTAGTTGTTCCGTAAGTTCATTATTTAACGATATCTTCCTAGTTAAACTGAGCGCGTGTATCTAAAAAGCTTGCAGTTCGAAATTAATCTAAGCACGTTTATCGACAATGGAATGTGTTTCAAAAAGCCTTCAAGCGAACGTATTTGCCTCGATGCCTTGCATTAGTCGCGTAGACGGTCGCTGAAACTGACCAAAATTTGTTTTCAGACACAAACATTACATAACAACCCGGATAAAAACGTAGGAACTAGATCAGCAAACAATTTTTTGTACCATTCATGTAATGTATTTCGTTTCGGCTCCCGTTGAGTTGCATGCAGTTGCATGTCGATCCCTTGGATCGTTTAGCTGCGCTTAGGCGCTTTCTGCGGCACGATTTGGTCTTTTAAACATGTTGCTTTTGCTATTTCTTTCATGACAAATATATACACTGATATTAAATGTTTTGTTACGGGAACTGCAGTACACATTTTGGCGGGCTTTAGGGAATAATAACGAGCGAATTTTTATGTGTCAAACATCAAGCACCCTTTTGGGTGGCTTATACCGCTGTCCGATGTGGCACAGTCCCGCTCAAATTTGCCTCTATATGAACTATGAAAATAACAAATTAAAGCATTTGATTTTTAAAATGCATTCCTTAATAGGCCTTCTGCATGATGACATCACCAGCTCATCATCCACCACCAAGCCTCACTTGTACGAAATTCGTTGAAAACCTTTGACAAGTTTACATTGTTTTTGAGTGGGTATTCTTTTCAACTTTGCTCCTTTGAGAACTCATTGATAAGATTTTCGCAGGTTTACGCTTCGAAAGCAAGGCTTGGGGGTGAAATTAACTAGTTTGATGTCATCATGCATAAGGCCTATAAATCTCACTCGCAAGTTTTCTGTTTACATGTACTTTTTTTTTAAATGAAGGATGCTGTCAGAAAGACGTATAAGGAATTGAGAAAGCAAAAAGAGGATTTTGCTGGTTTTCAGCTTGATGACAGGTTAGGAACTTTGCTATGTGGAAGTCTGTCCTCGATGCCACCTATCAAGCAAACATGAGCAAGCGGCAAAAGAGGACCGCGGCAAAACTTATTAGAGTACCAGGTGAAAATGTAAGCAATAGAACAATGCCAGAAAACTGTCCATCTTAGGCAGGACGCGTGCCTGATAGTTGAATGTAATAAAATGTGCCTGCATGGCTCGAGAATAACTTTTAAGCTTAGTCTAGTGGCCAGGGTGAGGTTTAATTTTACTAGCCAAATTAAATTTTCACTTGCCAGACTTGTACGGGGTTACAGTTAATACAGTAATATGTGCCAAGTAAATTACTTTTAGGGGAAAAATCTCGGAGACCGTGGAAACTTATTTTGATCAGTCTTTGCTTCTTCTTTTTTCTAAAATCCCAATCTCATACTTAAATACTTGTCTTCTTAATTCTAATTTTAATTCTAATTGAGATACCAAAACTGATTTTTTACTAGGCTTTGGCTAGTTGGCTGCCGTTAGTCTTGAGCCCTGCTGCCTGTGAGCAAACTTTCTGCAAACTTTCTGGATTGGGGCAGTGGTTGTTGTTGTTGTTGTTGTTGTTGTTTTTTTTTTTTTTGGGGGGGGGGAGGGGAATGGGAAGGCGGAAAAAGCAAGAGCTTGTAGCAATGTCTCAATGTCTTAATTTGGTGATAAGCAGTTGTTACATGTCTGCTTACATTGAAACTCGTTTCCAGTTTGGTGATGATTGGCCAATGCAAATTCTGACAGCTGAGCTAGAGGAAGCTGCAGGAAGTATTTGGGGTGGCCTTCAAACTTGTGAGACATGGCTGCAAGCTCTTGCCCAGCCCCTGAGGGCGACAAAAGGTCATGGAATTATACATTACTTTTTATGGGCTTTATGGCTTTATGTATTTTAAGTGCAAATGTATGGATTTTTCAAAATATATTGAGTATGATTTTCTTGTGAAGAAAAAACTGTCCTTAATCAGACATAATTTTTCAAAATCTTTCAGAGAAGTGGTCAATTTTAAATCATAAAATTCCAAAAGTCATTCAAAACAAATAACTTGAAATAAATCGCTATTGAATAATCTGTACAAAGACATTGCTTTAAGTAATAGAGTAATATAATTTATATGCTGTTAAAGGGGCACTGTCACAGCTTCCCATTTGCTGACCAGGCACACTTGAAATATCCTGCCCCATCCTGATAGTTTTCAAATATACCTATCCATTTCAAAGTGTTTATTTGTTTTCCACTGCCAGCTTTAGTCAACCCATTTTGAAATTGTCCCTTCAACTTGGAAAAATTTCGGCTGAACTAATGAAGTTTCAAATCGAGATACTGGCACATGCACCCGGCTCATGACAGTGTCCCTTTAATCATCTCAACAGCAAGTTTTGAAATATATTTAAAGATATGATATAATAAAGGGGCTATGTCACCATTTTTTATTTTACTTTAAAGATAAATCAATATTGTTTATTATTTATTATTTTTTTATTTTTTGATAATTCACTTGATGCATGTATTCCTATTAGTGTTTTAATTTGGGGCAGTTTTGATCCCAAAATCACCATGAAATAGCTCCTTTAAGTAGTAGATTAATGTAATTTGTATGATGTTTAATTATTTTAACAGCAATTTTTAGAGTTAGAGTTAGATTTTTTACAAAATATTTAAAGAAATTATAGTATGAAATTTTATATTACAGTGTATATATTTTAATAAATGAAGACAGATATAATAGACCACAAATTATAATACGTCTTAAATTGGAAAATAAAATGATATGGATTTAACATGAGTATGTTGTAGGTCTCAATATAAACGCAAAAAAAAGAACGTGATGAATAGTTTAAATTCGATTGCAATTGTTTATTACAAATTGCGACATGGACGAATCGCGCGTTCCCCCAAACTCTTAACTTTTCCTTTTCGAGGGTATATGTGAGCCCTCTCTGTTTTTAGTTGTAGAAACCTCAAACGATCCGATTGCGTCTACACATTTTGGAAACACCATGGACAAACATGCGTCCCCCAAATTTCCGGGCTGCGGAAACACGACGGCTATACGAGATTGCGTTAAAACGGAAACCTTGCGGAAACTCGAGTTTAACTGATGCGTTTCCGCGACTCCGCAGCTGCGGAAACATGATGACGGTGTCGCGTTTACGCATTACGGAAACGCTATGGATAAACATGTGTCCGCCGAATTTCCGAGCTGCGGAAACATGACGGCTATACGAGATTACGTAAGACGGAAACGTTGCGGAAACACGAGTTTAAGTGATGCGTTTCCGCGACTCCGCAGCTGCGGAAACATGATGTAAACTCGTGTTTCCCGCAACGGATACTTAAATTTCCGTTTGCGGAAATTCAAGTTTCCGTTGGGAAACCGCTATGAAAACGGAGACGGAAACGCCTTATTTCACCCTGTGAATGTACTTTAGTCCAAAATATTATTTCCTATACAAGAAAAAAAGACATAACAGTAATACAATGCTGACCCCCAGGTCATGTATAGGGAAAACAAGTGCATGCGGCTCAAAGTACTTCATTAGTCAATATTTTGCTCAAGGTGAAAAGTTAATGGAGCTCTGTTCTCGCTAGCCATAATTTTAACCCATATTCTTAAGTTATATCGGGATTATAATTTTCAACAGGTGGCCCATAGTGTAACGCCAACAAAAATAAACATAACCAAGATTTGAGTAAAGAAATGTGGCAATAACATTTTGTACATACAGGGCCCTGTATTATATCAGGCATTGTTGAAACAGTGTGGGAACGCGAACAAAAAAGAATTCAATCTTACCCGTATGTTTGCAATGGACGTCCTTTGTACACTGCCAGATTGCCACACACTCCGTGTCGTCCCGGTCGGATTTTCCGAACTAGGACCGCGCGCATTCACCTGATTCACCGCAAACGAAGGCATTCCACGCCGGGTCAGCTGTCGGCAATTTTTAGTCACGCCAATGGCGCAAAAGATGGCGGCCTGGCCGTTGTTATTTCTGGTAGACCTGGGAACTAGTTAACGGCAGTGTATGAAGCGCTCGATTTGCATCCCGGGAAAGCGCGGGCTGAATGAAAACCGAACTGCTGCGAAAGCGCGAGAAACAAGGTTCATTTTGGTACCAAAATCAACGGGAAAAGTTAAATATGTGATTTTTCCTTCGTCTTCACTTTAGCTTCTTAATGGCGCAAGAAGGAACCGGCCTGAAAATGGCTAACTTCAGCTTCAAAAGGCTTTTTCGTTCTTCTGAACACAGAGTCGAGTGCTGCAATCTTTGAAACTTCAAACCTTCGGTAAGAATCCTATGTTTTTTGTTTTGGTGATTACACTTTAGTTTTACAGAAATATTGCTTTTCTTTTGGGTGTTTTGTATCAGATTCTCGTGCGAATCGGCTGGTACTCAAATGACTAATGCTTATTTTCTGAATCTTCAACACCAGTGATCGCACTCTGGATCCAGAGGTCCGTTCTCTGAATATCATGAGTGAAGTTAACCGCATAAACGGTTAGAAGAAGCTCGCAAGACGGACCTCTGGTCACTCGAATATACAACCTCATTTCCATGCGAGGATTGGTTACTCCTACTTGTTTCCAGACTCTACCGGGAGTTAATGATGCAACAGCAACTTCGATTGGCTGGACCAAAACATTTCGCCACGGGCGCGTGAAAAACCGGTTTCCCAAAGTGAAGCCACACAAACAACAATGGCGGACGTAGATAGAGATTGGGGCTTTTTGCGATCTTTAAGAAACGCTGTGGATTACTCTTTAGGATCCAAATTTTCAAAATATCAGAGAACTAAAGCCAGTTTAGAAAGAAGCGCTGTTGAAATTTATTCAGCGCAAGGATGTCTTGAAAAAGAGGTGTTGACAGGCCAGACATGACTTATTATTAATTCGTGTTATCGTGGAGTGTGACCTTTAGAGTTTTGTTTGAACGAGGAAAATTTTTATCTCTATTTAATTTTTATCTCTAGCGCGGAGACGTGCTTTGGAGTTGCAGGTATTCTCGCTGAACGATTTCGCTGACCACTGGTAGGTGACATTAAGAGAAATAGGTGTACTGGAAAGTCTCTGTTGGTTTAATTGCGTGCGGATATCAAGGATTCTTTGTTAGTTAAATCTCTCGCCTTTGAAAATGGTTGTATCCAGAAAGTTTACTTCTTTGTCTGAGATTAATGTTTGTTTGCAAGGGCAATAAAATGTTCTATTTCCTTTTTCTCAACACTCTACAGTGAAAAAATGTCATCGATGTATCTTTTCCACTGGAATGGATTTGATTTTAATTAAAATATTTTTGTCTCGACCGCGGTGTCACGCATAGCGGCGCCACGCGCGTTTTAAACATGTCAGCTGTCAGATTTAATGCCAACAAACAGACACGCGTTGGTCCCCAAGGTTTTTTCTGCCCTAAATACAGAATTTATAAACACGACACGAACAATACACTATAACACCAATTTCATGGAGAATATTGGTTATGGGCCTGGGAACGACTCCATAGTCCGTACTTTATTACAAACTGCTCAACAGGCTTATGAAATAACAATGAAATTAATAAACTCAAGACAACTATCAACTCTGATGTCATGCAAACAATGTGCTGGAAGTGCCAGGGAGGCCAGAAAAAACCTACTATAAAAAACCCTAACGGAAAAAAGAAAACGTAGGAAATCTGAGTCGGGGCCAAGGCACTAACCAGTTCCCCCGACAGGAATAAGAAATAAACTACAATCCGAGAGTCTTAGAAACTTCCAAAAGACTCTCTCTGGAGTATTTAATGAGTCTTTAATGTATCTGCGCTTAGAAGATGCGCAGCGCCAACCAGCGTGCCTGTCTAACAAATCACCGCTGATATTCATGCATGCAGCATGAGAGGCTGCACCAGATTTAATGCTATGCATACTAAAGTCTTTGACATTCTGTATAAACGGCAAAACGTGGTTTTTAAATTCCTCTCGAATACGACTGCAAGAAATACCAGATGGGCATGAAAATATTCTTTGGATCTAGATTTGACTATGCGCCTTATCAGGGGACAAGATGGACTAGAGCCTTCAACACGCTCAAGCAGCTTTTCTATAATCGAAATAGGGCATGTGACTTTGCCTGATTTGGCCAAAAGGATGGTATGGCCTTCTCTGTATTGGTCGTTTTTACGTTTAAGGATACTAATCGACATATGGTCGCTATGCAAGCTAATGTCCTGAATGTTCAAAGACTGCAGCTCGTCCGTACGCAGAAAACCAGCATAGCCCAGGAGTAGGACCGCACGAAATCGTAGATCACTAAGGGCTGTGCTAAGGGCTGTGCTAAGGGCTGTGCTAAGCAGACAAAAATGCATTAAAAAACGAATCCAAGCGAGAAAGCGCCAGGAATACGTACTGGCTTTCTTGCAAACTATTGTCACCTAAGTGGTGACTTAAACCCAATTGGCTACATGCACCTAAGTGGTAACGTACGACTAAATGGCAACTAACACCAAAGTGGTGACTTACGCCTAAATGGCAACTCACACCAAAGTGGTGACTTACGCCTAAATGGCAACTCACACCAAAGTGGTGACTTCAGCCCAATTGGCTACCAGCGCCTTAAGTGGTAATACACGCCTAAACGGCAGCTTACACCCAAGTGGTGAATATCCAATATGGGATGGAAACACCTAAGAGGTGATAGTCTATCCAAATTGCGCCTACAAACATATAAACCCAACGAAATTCGCACTAAATGGCGCCCTTGACTGTGAAAAACACCCGCGACTGCGTGCTAATCAGCAAACTATCCGTGCGATCAATACTCGATTATCTGAAGTCAAGCCTCAAGGCTAACAAGTTGAATTTGGGACAAGCGCAAAAAACTGACGGTTTTCTCTTGTAAGTAGCCATTTGCCCGGGACCTTCTAATAAGAGATCGCTTATTTTTGGTAAAGTGAAAACTGATTTAACGTACGCCTTAAATGCGCCCGAACTAGAGTGTAGAAAGGGCCAAAAATACGCAGATGGCCACTCTGGAATTATCAATGTGCCATATCCGCGATTTGCTTCAAGATGGCGCACTGATGCAACTATGAGATAAAGCGGAGGACATAACCAGTTGTTATCGTGGCTCCAGTCCTGGCTGAGGGCATCTACGCCGATGCTTCCTGGGGACGCATGCTTGGAGTTGAAACGTGGCAACTGGGTATTGTAATGAGAGGCGAAGCGATCGATCGAATGAGGTCCCCACCGAGCGTCCAGGAGACGAAAAACACTAGGATGAATCGACCAGTCGTCTGGATCAATATATCGGCTTAACAAGTCAGCCCTCTCGTTAAGGGAGCGAGGAATCCATTGCGGAGACGAGACAATCCCATGAGATAAGCACGACTGAAACACATCCAAGGCTAGGCGTTGCAGATGCGGTTTCGAACTACCGACCGAGATGATACGGGCCGCGGACTGGCTATCAGTCTTTACGACTACTCTTCTAGACTTCAACTGAGCTGCGAACCAAAGCAACACGTAGTAAATTGCCTTCAACTCTCGGTAAGTAGAACTCTGAGCGGCGTCCTCAGTAGTCCACATTCCTCGAACCGCGGTATCGTCGAGAGAAGCTGAAAAAACCCCAAAAGCAACATCACTGGCATCCGTGAAGATCACTGTACTAGTCGAAGGTGGGGTCTGATGGAATACCCTTTAAAATGGTCTATGTTATACAACCAAAACCTCAGTTCTTTTAAAAGAGGGACAGATAAGGATACGACCTGATCCCACCCATAGGCTCTGGATTCTATTGTGAAGTACATCTGGCGAGTGAAAAGGCGACAAATTGGTCCGACGGCTAATGTTAAGGAGATAACCGACCCGGCGATCTTGGCTAATTGACGGATTGATATGTGACCAATAAGAACAGCTGCATTCAAGAGACTCTTAAGCTTAGATACCTTCCCTTCAGGAACTTGAAAAAGCTTGGAGACAGAATCGATGATAAAACCCAGCCATTCCCCGACCTGCATCGGAGCCCAGTGGGATTTCTCTTCGTTACATAATAAACCTGAAGACTGCAAGTCTCTCTTTTGGATAAAACTAGCTGCCAAGGCAGAACACTTATCGGGTTGACTAGCAAAACCGTCGTCGAGATAGACGAAACTGGAATGACCCATGGAACGCCATCGCCTTACTAAGGGCCGCATAAGCTTAGTAAAACAAAAACAGGCGCTACTCAAACCAAAGGGGAGGACACAGAACGTAAAATATCTAACGGTGCCGTTGAAAGACCATGCGAAACCCAGATACTTTTGATGATCGGGGTATATATCGACATGATGATAACCTGATTTGAGATCCCATGTAAAAAACCAATGGTTTTCCTCGATAACTTGTGATAAGGAACGAAGATCTTCATACTTAAACTTAGGTTTAACAAGAAATTCGTTGACATGTCTGAGGTCAATCACTAGGCGCAGCTTTTTGCCTTCGGCAACGGTTAAAGGGTTGACACAAAACGGGGCAGAAACATGCTCTACGATACAACCATTAGCAAGGAGCTCTGATATAGCCTCTGCGACAAAACTTGAATGATTAAATGCAGACAAGTTGTTCTTAAGAAAACATCGAGGGGGGTAATTGCTAAAAGGTAACCTATACCCGTCCTTGATCATATTAACTACAAATTCTGAAGCATCCAAACAATTAATCCAAAATTCTGTTGATGCTTTCAAACGCCCTTTGATACCCTGACTCGTACTGCAGGAATTAAATTCGTCCGCGTTACAGGACTTTATATAATTAACACAATACTCAACTTCTTGTTCCAAAATATTAGTGCTTCCATCTAGTCATTTAGATGAACTGCTGGAGGATGCTTTAGGGTCAGTCGTGGCTTTCCTACAGGAAAAGCTTAAGTGGCCAAATTCCCCGCACTGGAATTGAACAAAATACACAGGATGAATACAAAGGCATAAGACATAATAAATAATGTTAGAGCTATTGGAAATCTAAAGATGAGAGTACTGCCAAATAAATACACGCCAAGAATAAAAAATTTGCGCGTAGTAGTCGTTCACTGTGTAGACCCGAAGGACGAATATACAACGGTACAAAGTATATATAGCCATATGCTAATTCCTCCGACAAGGAGTGGTAGCTCAAGGGAGTGGCAATTGAACTCCCTTAGGACACCCAACAATAAATTCTTAAGTAACGTGCAGAAAGTAAATACCTGCTAAACTGCGTACCGCAGATATTTACACATTCTGCCCTAAATACAGAATTTATAAACACGACACGAACAATACACTAAAACACCAATTTCATGGAGAATATTGGTTATGGGTCTGGGAACGACTCCATAACGATCGAAGGTAAAACAAAGAAAGTACTCGCGTGAAAAACTAGGTTCCAAAACAGAACAAAACAAACAAACTTTAAAATATTTATCTTAAAGCAGTGCCCGAGTCGATTAACTGGCCTGCCGCTTCGGTTATCGGATGGCAAAGAAGGGGACGCGTTTGACTGGTAAGCGGCACGCTTCATCCTAGTCTTCTGTCGCTGCTTATCTTTGACTTTCTTCTCGGCTCTTCTTTCTGAGCGACAGATTCTCTTTTCATCGTCCGAGTCGGATGCCAGCTCATCGGAAAGGTACTCGTTGACCGTAAGCCATCCGAATTCGCTTTTATCTGCAAGCTTTATAGCCTTGATTCTCCTCGTCACAAGCTGTGATCCGTCTTCCAGGGAACGCTTCAGTTTGTCGAAGGAATGAGATTTCAGGAATTCCTGTGACTCGTCAAACTTCTCTAGAACTTGCTGACAATGGTCAAACTGCTGCTGGTTTCCTTTGCTTTTGCAGGAGAAGCTCTCACGTTTGGATTTCTTTAATGCTTTGTCGACAGTAGAACTGCTTTCCTCGGCGAAACGCTTAGCGAAGGAATCCAACTTTAAATCAATAACTTGCGAAAGTTGACTAATTGAGCGAGCAACGGCTTCCGGAATGACCTCTTGTGTAGTAGCGGGTTCGACCGTAGTCGGTCGAGAGGTATCTTCAACAGGATCCATAAAAATTTGCGCGTAGTAGTCGTTCACTGTGTAGACCCGAAGGACGAATATACAACGGTACAAAATATATATAGCCATATGCTAATTCCTCCGATAAGGAGTGGTAGCTCAAGGGAGTGGCAATTGAACTCCCTTAGGACACCCAACAATAAATTCTTAAGTAACGTGCAGAAAGTAAATACCTGCTAAACTGCGTACCGCAGATATTTACACATTCTCGGCGCTTTGCGCCTCGTTGTCGCGGCTTCGCCGCTCAAACTCGCCGTTTTCACTAAATGTAATTTGTGATAATCGGTATTGACATAAATTAATATTTTGCCGACACGGAGCAGAGAACCGGGTACTAGTGTAGTGCGCAGGGGCTCACGGTTCGTGAGTTTGAAAAGTGTTCGTTGATAGATTTGTGTCATTCTACGGTGAGCCTCGCCGCCTCTAGTACTGTTCAAACAAGTTCAATCTTACCCCGATTTTTTGCTTTCCTCCCTGGCAATATGAACGAGGCAACAGCGGTACGACTAATAGCACAGAACAACCAGGACCTTCTTGGTCAGTTTAAGACTCTGGTTAAAGATTCCATTTCAGCTCTCAAGCGTTCACATGAGGATACGGCTGCCCAGCAGATGACAGGAATCAAAAGAATCAAGCGCGGTTTCACTCCGCAATTCAACAAGAAAAGCAACGAGGACCTGTACAACGTCAATAAAGCGATTAAAGAAACCATAAAGGACGCAAAGGCCGCTCTGGAACGCAAAGACATGCAGAAAATAAAGGATGCCTTAGACAAAGGTTTCGCTCTTGTGCAAGAGCGTGAAAAATTCATCCTGCTTGCAGATAAATCACCGTTTGGTTGGAAAACTGTCAATGAATACAAACATCACGACTTGGCCGACGACGAAGAAGACGAAAAGAAAATTTACAGAGCCGTAAGCGTTTCACCGCGCGTTCATCCCACCAACGAAGAACCTTGCCGACGTCCATTCAGGCTAAATCTCCACAGATCGCAAGTCAACAATCATCTAATTTCTTCTCTCGCCTTAATCAACAACATTTAGTGCAAAGATTTGCTACTGGTGTTTGCTTTGCGTGCGGAAAACCCCTGACTCTGTTCAGACATGGAGTTGGACGAAGATTACGATCAGGAGAACTCTTGCCCATCATCGCTATATTTTGTTCTTTTTTTTGGACTCCGAAGTTCAATGCGAATTTAAATCTGTCCAGGAATTCGTGTCGGTCCAAGGGAGATTATATCGAGTAATTGAATTCTGGAAGGGCATTAACGCGCCGAAGTTTATTATCGATGTTATTCCATTTGTATGCAAATTGCCGTTGCTCAAAATTCCCACGTCTTTTACGGCCAGTAATAACGCGTTAGCTTTGAAGGGTTCTAGTTCCGTTGAAAAACGAGCTCATTAGTCCACATTGTATTTCTGAAGTTTACGAGCCACCTTTCACTATTGACCCTTCGTTTGTGTTTACGCAAAAATCTGTTTAAAAGCGTTTTATTTTAGATGTGCGTCACGACAAGAGAAAATTTTAGATGCGAAGACTTGAATGTTGCCTAAGAGATTTAGAATCCGGGAGACTATATATTCTCTTATGATCTTGCGGTCATCATCATGTAGAAGATCTTCGTTCATCGAAAGTGTCTTTCTTTTTCTTGGACATTTTCCGCCGGTCACGCTAGATATTTTCTATTTTCAGTTTTACCTTTCGGTGTTAGTTTAGCGCCTTACCTGTTTACGAAATTGTTTAAGCCGTTAATTGAGAAATGGAGATCTAAAGCCGGGTAAATTGTTGCCTTCTTAGACGACGGTCTCGTCGCTGCTGTGGGTTACAACAACGCAAAGATTGCGAGCCTTCAGGTTCATGCCGATTTGCTTGGCTCTGGTTTTCTTCCTAACGAAGCCAAATGTCTTGGGGCCCAACTCAGGTAATTTCTCGGCTCGGAACTGCCATCAACACGACCACGTCGGAAATTTACGCTACAGATAGACGCGTTACGAGTTTGTAGGACGGTTTGACTTCCATATTGGTCGCTTCTTTTCGCGTCCCAGTTCGTAGGATTGCAAGGGTTAGCGGGAAAACTACTTCACTCGGCTACTGCGTGGGCAACGTCTCCCAGCTTATGACTAGAAATCTATTTGCTATGATCAACACTGCGTCGACATGGAACTCTTACGTTTACTTTTCCTCCCGAGGGTTTTGCTGAATTGATCTTCTGGAAAACCAACGTAGCGAGCCTTAACGGCATACCTATTTCGCCAGCCCGTCATAAGCCCTCTTAGGTGATATATTCCGACGCATCGGCCTCAGCTTGTGGAAGTTTTATAGATTTCGACGGCAAAATTTTTCATTTATACCGGTCCGACTTCGAGAAAGCGCAAAGTTCCACGTTCAGAGAGTTGTTTACTATTGCAGACGTTATAATCAAGTTTATTGATTATGTCGATTACACCGTTGATGGCACGGTTTTCAATGCTCCCGACGATTTAGCGAGTGCTTATACCTGTGATAGGTTCGCATGTTCATTCAACGCTAACGTTAAATGTTTTCAATTCCAGATTCTACCAACCCGGTTCCAGCGGTGCAAACGCCTTTGCCCAAAATTGGTCCCATCACGATTAACGTGCAAAGTCTTCACCCATACGAGATCTTGCAGTGTTAAGGGAGCTCTCAGCGTACCATTTTGGAAGTCTGCCCATTTCTGGCCCATCCTGCGTTTAGATGGTTTTCCACTGGAGCACCTTTATTCATGATTGGGGCATTCTATCTAATTTGCCTAATTTATAGATGTAAAGCCAGAAACTATTTTCGGTTGTAATCCCGTGTCGATCCCTTCGCTAGCAATTCGTATTGACTTTAGTATCACTCCTAGGTCGGGTTAAGAGTTATTTAGTGAGAGCTTTCGTGTCCCAAGTGAGTGCACAGAGATGTGGCTATTTTGCAGATTTCCTACTGAACGTATTTCAATCAGTCAAGTTTCTAGGGGTACTTTTTTCGTAGATTGAATTACCTATTAGAGGTGTTATGCCCTAGATGGGCTTAATGAATGCCCTAGATGGGCTCAGCGTTATACCCTGGAGGGGTTTACCGAATGCCCTAGATGGGCTCAGCGTTATGCCCTGGAGGGGCTTACCGAATGCCCTAGATGGGCTCAGCGTTATGAAATGCCCTAAATGGTTTTCAATGTTACGTCCAAGAGGGGTTCAATGTTACGCCCTAGATGGGTTTTAATGTCACGCCCAAGAGGGGCTCAATGTTATGCCCAAGAGTGGCTTAGGCAGGCTCAATGTTACGTCCAAGAGGGGCATGATGTTATGCCCTATAAGGGATCATCCCTATTTTCCAAGAGGAGCTAAACGAGGTTTAAGTGAGGTATTATGCTTGTCGAATCAGTTAGTCAATTCTTAGGATAGCTTTCTGTTTTTTGACAGCAGGGTTGCGAGCGCAATTTAAATTCAGTTTTTTATTTCCCGATCGTCCGTACATTTTTCTTTATGAGTTCGTCTCTTACATTATATGTGTTTCATGTTGTTCTTAGATATCTCCTCGTCCGCATTTTGGTCTGCAGGAAGCCCGGACAACGTACAAGTTAACCAGCTAAAACAGAATCTGAAATTCACCGTGCTTGCTTCGAAAGCCACTGGGTCATCGCAAAACTACCTGAGGGCCTTTGATCGATGGCGAAACTTTGCTAAAGACGCGTTGCGAATCCCTAATTTTCCGGTCAGACCTTTGGGTTGTGCCCTGTATCTGCAACATCTGCTCGAGTCCACAAAGTCAGTGTCTGCATCAGTTGTGCTTTCTACTATACGCTTTTTTGAGTGGGCGCATTAGCTGGCCAGAGTTGATTCTCCTTCAGTACACCCGACGGTCATTGCTGCAAAAGAAGGCGCTCTTCGCCTTGCTAGCCAACCTACCACCAGGAGGAAGGAGCCCCTCGAAGTTACTCATCTCAAGCAACTTGCTGAAAAAACTGATTGGGACAATCTTCTGCAGTTAAAAGTCTAGTTATGTTTATTCTCGCTTTTTCAGGTTTCCTTAGAAGCTCTGAGTTATGTCTTATTCGTAGCAGGGATGTCCAGTTTAGCTTTGCTCATAACTTAAACGCAGAAGGCCCGGATAGCTGAGAATTCGGTCGAGTATTTATTCAGGCCCATTACGTCTTCGGGCAGTCATAAGCGCCTTGTTTCGGTCAATATGCTCATTAGGTATTCGGCTTATGGGGAATTCTTTTAGGAAGCCTTTTCGAGTATTGTGTCAGACATTTCTAAGTTTAGCACGCATTCTACCAGATCGGGCGGAGCTACATTGGCTGCCAATTCTGGCGTCAGATCAGAGAGAAATATTTCAGTGTCGTGGTCGCTGGGCTTCTGTTACAGCTAAAGCATTTATGTAAGGATTCCAAGCCGACTTGAAGTCTTCAAGTCTTTGTCGCTCTGTGCTCTAGCCCTGTCTTTTGCCGTCTACCATGGGCCTGGCTGATCAACGGGCCCATGCCTCAACCTTTGAGTGTGTTCGGTTGTGTAGTGAAGGCAAAATATGTAATTTGTGATAATCGGTATTGACATAAATTAATATTTTGCCGACACGGAGCAGAGAACCGGGTACTTGTGTAGTGCGCAGGGGCTCACGGTTCGTGAGTTTGAAAAGTGTTCGTTGATAGATTTGTGTCATTCTACGGTCAGCCTCGCCGCCTCTAGTACTGTTCAAACAAGTTAACTTTCGTCTTAGTTGTTTATTGTAATACCTTAAGATTTGTTATCGGCAGTTTTAGCCGCATCTTTTAGTCGTTTGTTTCTTTGTTAAAAACACCTTAAAACCCCAAAGTTAGCACCACTGCATAGGTCGGGGGTACACGGTCCCTAGTTTTTCCAATAGTTGTTTTTTTGGGGTTTACGTGTCCGGCTCTGGTGCGCTTAGAGTTTTTGTAATATTATAGTATAGTATATTATAGTAATATTGTAATATGATAGTCCTTTGTCGATAATAAAATGTATCGTGGGCCTGGCTGACCAACGCGCCCATGCCTCAACCTTTGAGTGTGTTCGGTTGTGTAGTGAAGGCAAAATAAAATAAAAACCTCTGGCACCCAGGGTACAGTGATCGATGCCTCTAAAGCGAAAGCTGTATATCCGCTTTGCCGTAAGGAAAAAGGCTAGCCAAAGAGAAAGCCAGCCACCCAACAAAGGTGAAAACCTTGGAGCGAAAAATTCAGAGGCTAGATAATAAGGTATTCAAATTTAGAATGATAAGCGCTTCTGTTGAAGTGAAATTTATACGACTGCAATCCACTTGTATTTCTGTTTGACTTCCTTCTCGTGTTTACATATTCTTTGAATATCTCTAGGTGACCATTTAGTCTAAACGTTTTCGCTTTTTTATCCGATATCGGGCCTTCATTTCAACACAGATCGACCTTATTTTGTAACACGATCCAGTAACAAATTAGACTGTTTACAGCCTCTCTATTTTCTCAGAGTCCGTCGAGTACGAGACTGGAATTGAGCGCGAGGGGGTGGGGGCGGGGAAGGAGAAAAATATTTCTCCTTCCTCTCGCCCCACCCCACCCCCTCGCGCTCCGCGCTCGTCTGCAGTTCTCGTACGCGTCGGACTCTGAGAAAATAGAGAGGCTGTGAACAGTCTAGTAAGAAATTCTTCTAAGACAATAACAATACAAGTCGTCACGCAAGTGAGGAGAAATCGGCATTTGATGTAGTAAACACTGTTGCTTGTTAGGTTCTGTTATTGAACGCTAAATGAATCAAAATTAAAGATAAAAATGCAAACTACTGCAAGCAATTTAATATTTGGAATATAAGTAATATATGTTTACATATATAAGCACAGAATCTTTTTTAGCTCTGTGATGTCGACAGCAATGTTTTGGAGACATAATATTTCACCTAAATTATACCAATAAATTTAAGCAACAACATGTGGAGACTGTGGTTTTTAAATGTATAGTTAAGGTTTTAAAAACAATGGAATGCTTTTTGCCAGCTTGCTGTGATATCATAAGGACGGCCACAAATTCTTGGTTTGCACATGACTTCACGGCGGCCATGTTGGAGGACACCTACAAAATAATTTTGATGAACTTCTTTTGTTCTGGCACCAACATGGCCGCCATGGCCTTTGTCATTTGAGTCCCACAGGACTGAAGGTCACGTGATTGCAAACCATCAATAAGATAATGCGTGGCATAAACTGCGGTGATAATCAGCCTGGTCATAATTGCATCTCCTGTTGAAACCTCCCATTAAACAATGGAAATACAAAAATCTGATGAAAACAGATTTTAAAAGCAACATGCTGCAATTATTTATAACAGGCGATATTTATCAACAGTCAATAAACATGGATAAGTAACATGTACCAGTAATTACTGCAATGAATAGCAAATTATTTCATATTGCTGAGGAAGACCACTGCAGTCCACATATCCATGATGAAATGATAATGTAAGAAGTTCAGGACTTGTTAAACTTGAGCTTCATAGGCCTTATCCTTAGAAATCACAACCTCACTCTGTTGTTGCGAGGGTTTTTCCCTTGGGACCTTGTGGCCCACCTGAGCTCCTGCTCTACCTAACAAACAGTCGTCATCGAATATTGTATGCATCTAATGAAACATGAAACACGGGAGGGTTGGCCCCAGCATGACTTAACCTCTTTTCTGGTTTAAGGTGCAAGCTAATATACAGCTGAATATAATATTTTTCAGAAAAAAAGAACTTGGAGAAGGTCTGTCGGCTGAGAGTCAAGAAAAGAAAGTTGACCCCAGAAGGTGAAATAAAGATAAACGATTCTATCATTTTTGTATGAGAACATTTGTTTAAATTAATAGTTACAGGCAGGGGGCGGGGCTGGGGGGGGGGGGGGTAGCAGGGTACTTTACTGGGTAATTTCTTGTAGTTTGAAGAGGAGGAGAGAATAACTGGGGCATATGTACTATTTTTAATGTATGACAGTCACTTCCTGAAGGAGGCCATTCACTTAAGTGTATGACATTTATCTGCTAATATAAAATTATAAACTATGAAAAATAACAGAGTATAATCATTACTCTCTGTTTTTAAACAGTGACACGCGTACGTCCACCAAGAAACACTGTCTCACCTCCGACACTACAGCGTAGATGTGGAGAAACATTTCAAAACATTTCAAAACGTTTTTAATGACAGTAACTATTGTCATTGTGGATTACATAAAGCTGATCCTACTGACAAGAGCTGTTTTTTATGTAGTGATCATCTCACTACACTAATCCATAAAAGTGTAAAAGATGGAAACATTGCTGCAGAATTATTAGTTTCAGGAAAGTATTAAAATCATACAAAGGTAAAGTTACATGAATTGTCAAATGCAGCCACCACATTATCAAGGCGATTAAACAGCACATGACCATTGTAATTAGCTGTTGTCTGTTTTTGTTTCATAGCGGAGCACTTGCCGGGCCGAAGGCCCGGATGCGCAGCACCATACTCATAGAACCTATGCCGTCATTTTTCATGGTCATGGCTAGCGGAATGTTTCGCGGGCGCGCCTCCGTGACATGTGTGTCCGTTGGGCACGGCTAATTCGCGGGCGCGTATGACGTCGCAAAATATGCGCGTATGACGCCACACGCGCGGCTACACAGTCGTCAGCTCGGTACACGCCGGGGCCAAACCACCCCTCAAATCGGTCATCAGAGCGTCCCCAAAAAAATTCCAATATGGCGGCCAAAATGCGCGCAAAGGCTTTTGGTCTGGTCTTCGATCTCCCCTCTAGACCAGCCGAGAAAAACCTGGCCGTGTGAAGACTAGGTACCTCGAAGAGAGAAATGGCGGGCAAATTCATGTTTTAGAGAAGACAAGCTTTGTTTTGATATATAAACTGCCTGGGTTATTCTTGAAGCGTCCTTGTTTGAACCATGCTTGGAGTGGTGATCGAAGACAATTTACCTGTCGAAGTGGGCAGCGAAAGGTGAGTTTTTAACTTGATTTTTTGGGCTGCATGTAGTTTACGAGAAAAAACTAAAATGATAGGATTTTAGTTCGATTCTTCCTCTGTTAGAAAGTTTGATTTTACATCCCAAATAGTATTGAATGAAAAAACTAAATCATTGGTGTTTCAGCATACCGCGTGGAGTGAAAAGAAAACGTCGATTTAATATTGGTGCGTACCAACATGCCAAAAAGATTGCCATACAAAATGCACAGGCCGAACAATCCAGAGCTGTTGAGTCTCTTAGAAATTGTCTTGTTGAGAAGGAAGGTGAGTTGGAAAAGCTCACGAAATTACTGGATGCTAGCACAAAGAAAATAGAGAGAAAGAAGAGAAAGGTAAGAGGTTTTCAATTGCATAATTTCTATATTATATCAGCAAGTGTGTAGTGGCAGGATATCTTAGGAAGCTTTACTGAGCTTTTCAACTAAAATTATTTTTAATTACTCAAATATTTCAGAAGTATGGGCATTCATAAAATAAAACCATATTTCAGTTTTCAATTGAATAATTTCAGAATTTTGTTTTGTATGATGCATTTAATGTGCTTTGTGGGGTTACTATGCAGATGGAGTAATTTGCAGGTGTATGTTCATGTACAGCTGTAGGTTTAGCTATAACCCAGTAAATAATACCGGTTTACAGAGTCACACCTCCAGCAATTTGCACCGTTCAGATTAGGTGTATACTTAATGAGTGATATTAGTGAGATTACACAGACTGTATTTTTAGATACAGGTAGTGGTAATATTATGTTTAGAGAGTTATGTTAGTGAGTTAGTTAGGAAATGTTCTTTTCATAGCTCGCAGAAATTGAGAACAGTACACATCAGTGTGAACACCAAGCATACCAGGAAAAATGGAAAGGAGGCCATCTGTGATCAGTAAAATCAATCCAGCTAATAGTGAAACACTGAGTTTGTCAGCAAGCCAGTTCAGCCGACGAAGACAGAAAACAGTTGAGGCTGTGAAAGCAATCCACTGTGACAGTCATGTTTACACTTCTGAGAAAGAACAAACAAAATCAATAAAAGATGGCCTTTGGACAACTGTGGTTACCTCAGCAGAAACTGGAGAGATGAGAGAGTATATATCCAATTCCAAGAAATGCATGGATTCAATTGTTCCAGGCATTTTGAACAGCAAGGTCAAAGAATATGAAAAGAGCCAAGCAAACAAAATTAGAAGCATGCGAGTACTTTATGAAAGTGGGCTGCTTGGAAAGAGAAAATACACCAGCATAAGAAATAGTTCTGATGTCTTGAATGAGTCAGGGGGGAAAAAGAGAAAAAATCAGAAAGCAGAAATTATTCCAGGGGTTGAAGTGCCAAAAATTTTACCCTATAAAAATCTGATGTCGTTTTTGAAAACTATTGATGTCGGAGAACTGAGAGATTTACAAACACTAGCCACAGAGCTATCTACGGAAAGTGTTCCTGGTGTTTACAGACCACTTAAACCATATCTCCTGAAGCTAGCTGATCTGTATATGGATCTTCATAAACAAATCCCCATGCTTCATTGGTTTCATGGTGAAGAGGGACTATTCTGGGTTGCTATAGGGGCAGATGGTGCACCATTTGGTAAAGATGATTGCGCCACTGGTAAGCTTGTTTAGTTAGTTTAGATTAGCATGAATGGCCAGTTTATGTAAACTCACTGCAAGAAACTTTTGAATTGCCAGTATGTCTTTTAGAGCTTAGTTGTACCTCAGGATACTGTGAACTATCTTTCACATGCATTTCATTGTAAACAAAGAAGAGCCCATGTTAATGATATTAATATTCTTAATTTATTACTTTTTTATATCACTTGGGGACAGCATAACATAGTTCTGGTGGTGACCACTTCTACTGTACTGATCTTGATCTGTTATGTTCTTATAATCATCCTTGCAGCCTACTTAGTCAGTTTCCTAAACCTGCTGAATCGAGTCCAGAGTTGCAACGAAAATCACCAGCTGCTGGGGGCCAACTGTGTAGAGGACCACCCTTTAATGAAAGCTTACACCCATCAACTTACAAAAGAAATGGAAGAAGTGGAAAATAAAGTGTTGACCACTGAGAAGGGATATCAAGTAAGATTTGCCATCAAATTAATTCCTTCAGACATGAAGTGGGCCTCCTCTTTCTCAGGGGAGTTGAACAATGCGGCAACTTATTTTTCCCCATTTGCAAATGTCTCGCAAAGCAACAAGCAAACCATGTTTGGCTCTATAGGAGGTTCAGATGCAACCTGGCAGCCATGGAGTTATGAAAAGAGATTAGAGGTGGCAAGAAAAGTTCAAAATTTTAAAAAGCGCCTAAAAGATCCAGACAAGAAGCAGAGGGGTGAAGTCACAAAATTCATAGCACAAAACAAATCCAGGTAGAGTATTTTTTGATGCTGTGCAGCTAATTTTGCTCTTATTAAAGATTTTTAAAAGAGTTTTATTTTTTTTTTTATTTTTATTTTGGTCTACTCTAAGGCTGCGTTCGTTTGGGGTGATCCGGATCAAGATCAGTGATCCAAGATCTGGCTGAATCATGGTGCACAAAAGGAACTGGTGAATCCATAACCGAAGTGGATTCGCCGGTTCTGTTGGTGTACCATGATCCAGACAGATCAGATCTTGGATCACTGATCCAGATCTGGATCACCCCAAAGGAATGCAGCCTAAATCTTACATTTACTTTAGGGGAGCAGGGATGGCGCAGTGGTGAGAGCGCTCGGCGCCCACCAATGTGTCCCGGGTTTGATTCCGAGGGTTTTCTCCGGGTTCTCCGGTTTTCCTCCCTCCTCAAAAATCAACATTTCTAAATTCCAATTCGATCGGGAATTCGAGGGCCACAGGTTTGTCAGTCGAAGACTGTTATGTGCTAGCCTCATTAAACAAAGTTGATTATTACTTTACCTTACCTTTCCAGGCAGGAGTTTCTACCACCCCTTGGAAAATTTGTTAGCTTGATAAAGCCTGATCCATTGCACAGCATCAACAATGGCTGGCAACAGTGGTTTACCCATTGTTTGACTGTTGCCATGCGGTACACCAAATTGGTGTATCCTAATCAATTGAAGGCTGCAGTAGTTTTATCAGATTTGCCAACTTCCTGCCCTCTAGTCACGTTCTTTAATTGTGTAAAAGAACGCATGAAGTGTGGACGTCTGTACAAAAACTTTTGCCGTTGGTTTTCTGAGAAACGGAAGAAAGGGCTTTCATTCAGTTATCGTTTTACAGGTTTGGAGTCCAAGAGATTTTGTTGGAACTTTGGGCTCCTAATTGAAGTTCTCTTAGGCATCGCCAATATTTCAAGTTCAATCAAAGTAAAACTGCATTCCTTAGCTTTTTCAGCTTTACAACTACGAGACAGTGGGTCACTGTTTTCAAGGGTGGAAATTAGTAGAGAACAGTTAGTAGAGCTTGAAAGCAAGTGCCAACTGTATTTTAATACTCATGCCCTTTTGCTTGATGGCATTAACCCCACAACTTGGACAATTGGATATGCCATCCCCTACAGCACCCAACAACTGTTTAAGGAGAGTGGGTTTGGCCTTGGATTAAATTCCATGCAGGGGAGAGAAGCCAAACATATTAAACTAGCGGCGTATGTACAAAACACTTGTAACATAAACAAAAACCAGAGGTGGTGGATGGTTTTTAGGCATGAATATATCTCTATGGTGTGGCTTCGAGAAGTAGATCCCCACAGCATTACCTACCGCCCAGAAAAAAAGAAAGCTTGTGAATCGTACATCCCTAAGAAGGTAGCAGAGAAAAATGTGTTGCACTGCCACTGTGGACTGCTTAAGTCAAATTCTGGTGATGACGAATGTCCACTTTGCATGAGCAGCACAATGAAGCTGGTGAAAGAGGCTGCTAGGAAGGGAAAAGTTTCCCCTGCTTTAAAGACCCTGCTTGACACTGGACTAAGTTTTGGACTAAGTTCTATGTAGAGAAGCCAAACACATGAAGTTTGTACAAGTTTAGTTTGAAAACCAAAGGAAGGGCCAGTGCTTATGGTCAAAAACAGGCTGGAACAGCAACATAGATTGTAAAAGGAAAAATTGCTTAACAGCTTAAATTCAAAACTGTTGCTCCTAATAGATAGCATTTTTTATTTGTTTGGTTTGAAAAGCAAAGAAAGGGCCGGTGCATTTTACCAGCTTGCTGTGATATTGTAAGGGCTGCCCCATGTAGAATAAACAGTAAACAGTGGGCATAAACTTAAATAATCAGCCTGGTCTTAGCATCTGTCATTGAAACCAAGCAGTAAATTCAACAAAAGTCTGATCAAAACAGACTGGAACGGCAACATACTGTAGATTGTAAAAGGAAAAATTGCTTATAATAACAGCTTAAATTCTAAACTGTTGCTCCTTATAGATAGCATTTTTTATTTGTTTGGTTTGAAAAGCAAAGAAAGGGCCGGTGCATTTTACCAGCTTGCTGTGATATTGTAAGGGCTGCCCCATGTAGAATAAACAGTAAACAGTGGGCATAAACTTAAATACTCAGCCTGGTCTTAGCATCTGTCATTGAAACCAAGCAGTAAATTCAACAAAAGTCTGATCAAAACAGACTGGAACGGCAACATACTGTAGATTGTAAAAGGAAAAATTGCTTATAATAACAGCTTAAATTCTAAACTGTTGCTCCTTATAGATAGCATTTTTTATTTGTTTGGTTTGAAAAGCAAAGAAAGGGCCGGTGCATTTTACCAGCTTGCTGTGATATTGTAAGGGCTGCCCCATGTAGAATAAACAGTAAACAGTGGGCATAAACTTAAATACTCAGCCTGGTCTTAGCATCTGTCATTGAAACCAAGCAGTAAATTCAACAAAAGTCTGATCAAAACAGACTGGAACGGCAACATACTGTAGATTGTAAAAGGAAAGATTGGCAACAAGACTCTTTCTTGACATACATTTTTTTTTATTTTTTCTTCACAAGAATTTAACAATATGGGCCTATTGGACACTGGGGCAAAAAAGTTACAAGTTGTTCAATGGTTAGTTTTTTGTTCAAATGTTTTAACCAGAGAACATTAACTTTTTATCATGAATCCTGGTTATGGATCTTCTGTTGTCTAAGTGCAAAGTTGTCAACCATAAATAAGACTTTTCTTAACAAGGGAACATATGGATATTAGAACATAAAATCTGTTCATTTTTATAACTGACAAATTATATTGTGACTGTAACTCTTAGTAAAACATCCCAGGAAAGTGTAATAAATTTAAACAACAACATGGTGGCATCATGACTGTAATTAGGACTTTTTGCCACTGCCTGACAAACAGATAACATCAATATCAAGTGCTTGCCGAAAATTCCAAGATTATCGTACAATGTACCTTGTAAACTAAACATGACCTACTCAGAAAATCTAACAGTGAAAGTGCAAACTCTACAATGAAACCCACTGGGAGGGAGAAAGAGATGGAAATGGGTCAAAGAACAGCTGGCTCTGCCATGAGGTAAGTCAGAAGACCATTTAGAGCTAATATATATAGATAGGCTTAGCCTAACAGCGGAGCTCTCTGAACAAAAACGATGATGATAAGCTTAACTAGGTGAAAGGTCGGAAGCACAAGAATAATTAGAATTAAGATTGACGACCAGGCTATTTTTCAATTTAAGCAATTCTCAAAAACAGTAAGCTTATTACGCGACCGTCTGCACAGTGCATTTAGACTGCACAAATTCCACAAAAGCTCACTGTTTCTGAAATGTGAAACCTCTCTTGAGTAGCAAACCACGAAAAAAAGCAGGGAAAAACGATTTTGCAAACCGTTTTCTCTGCTAAACAAAACAAAAGTGTTTTTTTTCGTTTTAAAATGTTTTATTCATCAATAACAAATCCCTAAAGTTTACAATATTATCCTGAGAGGCTAGTCATTTCCGGTTACAAGGCATCCTGCATTATAAAGCTAGTCATTTCCGGTTACAATAATACAAGGTCAGTTCCGGTTTACATGAGTCACTTGAAAGTCTAGTCCATAAGGGATTATTTATAAAGTTCATTTCCGGTCGTTTGGTCCACTTGAAAGTCCTTTCTGGTTTGCACATGATTACTTTAGTCATTTCTGGTATTGAATGATGAGTTGCCAGTAGCTAAATTATTTATAGAGTCACAAGCTTTGACTGTTGTATTTCACAAAATTAATATTCGGATGACACCACAAAGCAGAAAATTTCTATTTGGTCATTCGGGAGAAATCAATTTGCCCAGGGGAGGGGGTACTCCCATATATGAGCTATATAGGTATGTGCCGCTGTCAAGGGTATGGTTTTCAAGCAGTTTAGTCTGGGATAGGGTATAGTAATCAGAAATGTTTGGTCTAGAATAGGGTATCATTTTCCACGAAACTGATCAGTTGCATGAAGAATTTAGTCTAGACGAGGTTTACTGGCAAATGGAAAAATCGGTAATGTGTGCTGTACGACATTTTTACTGACCCCTGGTATCTTAGACTGTGATAGTGAACAAGTTTCTGCAAAATAGTGAGTCTAGAAAAGGTCTAGGATAGGGTAGGATTTTTCGGTGTTTATTCTAGAATAGGGTTGCAAAATGCAGCTAAAATGGTCTAGTATAGGTTAAGGGTCTCAGAGTCCCAGCCCCCCCCCCCCCTCCCCGGGGGCAATTTGCAACTGTGTTGTGATGTCATTCCTTATGTCCCTTACAGTGTCCCGAGAGTTCTCGGTGCCATTGTGAAAATAATCGAGGGTAACAATTTTGAAAGTCTGTTTGTAAGAGCTTTTGAACAAATTTTGTTATCAACATTGAGTAGCGAAATGGCTGGGCCACCAATTTTTGAGGTTTTTCTTATCATCTTTCTTGTAAAGTAATGTAGTCACGCTTCCTTGCATTGAATCACTGAGAGAATTATTTTCCAAACTAAATTTATAATTTCGAACAGAATAGGGCCTAAAAGATCCCAGAATTTAGCGAAAAATTGTTGAGGTAATCCGTCTGAACCGGGGGTTTTCCCTGAAGAAAGTCCACGCATTGCGTGGGTAATTTCAGCCAAAGATAAAAATCCTTCGCAGGATAAAATTTCGCTCTCACTTAATCTGTTTACAAGATTGTTAAAAAATTCGGTTTGGACTGTTAAATTAACAGGTTCTTGCAAGTACAAATTACGGTAAAAATCGAAATGGGCCGGAATCTTGTGAAAAGACTTCAACACCGGCGGAGTTATAAATAGATTGAACAGTATTTTTCTGAGCACGTGAATTTGGTAGGTTTTTCACCTTCTTCAAGCCATTTGACTCTGCTACGAATTTGGCTTCCTCTCATTTGGGATAAATTAATGGCCCGAATTTCTCTTTCAAGCGTTTCTATGGTGGTTTTCGCTGAGCTATCTCCTTTAATAAGAGCCCGTTTAGCTTCGATCAAAGAATTTATAGTTGCGCGTTGTTTACTTCGACCAAAATCTATAGCAACTAATTTTATAGATTCTTTAAGAAAATCCCACAAAGCTTGAATGAAAGTAAATGCTTTCCAGTACAATGCATGTTTCTTAATAATTTCTGAGATCATATCGCAAACATCAAATTCTAAATTTAGCCTCCAAAGTCCCGGTCCACGGGAAAATGAATTATGCAAATTGCGGCTTAAATCAACAGAATCATGATCGGAAAAAACACAAGGCAAAATTTCAAATTTTAAAAAGGAATCATACAAGTCCTGAGCAATAAAAAAATTATCCAAACGTGTACCGATAGTTTTATCCGCATTATTACCATGTGCATTGTATTTTTCAGTCGGCCGTGTTTTTTTGCGCCAGAGAACACTGTGCAGATCTTTCAAATCCATGGAAATTGTAGGATTTCCTCCAAACTTATCAGAAACGTTTTCAATGCAGTTAAAATCGCCAGCAATAATTTTAAAAGAGTTCGGAAAAAATATTCATGAATTGTGTCATAAAAGTACGTTCACTTGGATTCGTGGGTGCATAAGTATAAAACCAAATTAATTTTCGTGTCGTCGAAATCAGTTAAAACACTAACAATTCTACCAGAAGAATCTTTTTTCCATTGTAAACATTTGAAATCAGTATTTTCAGCGACAAGAATGGCAACGCCGCCTTGTTTACCAATAGCGGGCGACCAGAAACTTTTACCGCGCCATTTCATTTAGCTGTCAGAGAATTATCGCATTTTGTCTTGTCGCTAAAGGTTCTTGTAAACAAATAAAATCAGAACGGGAATTTTTCGCAAAATCAAAAACAGAGCGTTGTTTCGCTTCATTGCCAAAACCACGGATATTCAAAGTTGTAAATTTAGCTCTGAATGCAAAAACTTGGAGAAAATTCTTCGGGTAAAATTAACATATTTAACTGAAGCTTAAGCTTAAGTCTTATTATTAAACTAAACAATTTTTGCAAATTACATTTAGACGTTACTTGCTTTTCTGCTTATGTTTGTTTGTCCGATGTCCAGTGTTTCTCCTCTTCGGCAAAGGTTGTTTGCCGTCATATTCATAACGTTCGAGAGTTTTAGTGTCCGTTTTCTCCGCTCCTGTGGTACTGGATTCCGTAATAAAATCAAACATCTCCCCGCTTTGAAAAATGTATGACGTTCCCCGAAGCAAGATTTTATCCCAGGAAGCTCTTCTTTTTCCACTAAAGCGGCTTCTGAGTATCCCTGTCTTGAGTAGCAAACCGCGAAAAAATGCAGGAAAGTAACGACTCATAATTTCAACCGTTTTCTCCGCTCAGTAAACACAGCAGACAATCAAAGTGTTTTTCTAGCTGACGTGACATTCGGCCGTGTAACCGCGCAAAAAACAAAGCCTCGCTTTGGTTTCTACATGACGTCGTATGCGCATGTTTTGCAACGTCATATGCGCCCGCGAGCTAGTCCTGCGCGACGGAGCGCGGTCCTGTGTGACACACCACGATGTGACGCGCGGTCCTGTGTGACACACACACGCGCCCGCGAAACATTCCGCTATCCATGACCATGAAAAATGACGGCACAGGTTCTATGAGTATGGGGCTGCGCAGCCAGGCCTTCGGCCTGGCGAGTGCTCCGCTATAATTATGTACCTATCAATGTCAAGCCGGTGGGGGGGGAGGGGGGGATTTCAGTTATATTTGACCTCACATTTTTGCCCGGGGGTAGGGAATTTGACAGCAATTTTTTGGAAAATGTCAAATCCCCACCTTATGCCCCATATACCCCCCCCCCCCCCTTTGCTGGCTTGCCATTGATAGGTGCATTATGTTATGTTATTTTTAATACAGTTTTAATACATGTGGAAGATCCCTACCAGTTCTAGCATTCCAAAATTCCATGTCATTGTCATTTATGTAAACAAAACAGTACTTTTTTTTAGCTTCACCTCCCTCTTACGAGCCAAAAATTAATGTTGTGGCACTCCATACTCATTCCAAAAGCCATAAGAGAAATTAACTGAGAGCACTTCTGAATTTTTGTTGTATCTGAATTTTAGTGGATTGCTGTTGTCAACAATAACCTCACATCTCCCATTGATCTTGGTAGGTTTCTTTTTCAGCAGATCATCCTTGGCTATAAGTTCACCCTCAATGTTCATTTTGTTAAAGATATAAACAGCTTTATTTATTCGTGTTACTTCCACATTAACCACAGCTGTAGTCTCCGTGTACTGATGCCCGTAACAGTTTCTTTGTACAATATGTTTTAAAAGAACATCAAAAACCTCTCGCGGAATGTCGAGGGAAAATTCACCATCCCAAGGGTTTGTTAGATTGGGTGTTGGTCGAAGTCTACTGACAATCTTCGTATGGATCTTCTTTAGAGCACTAATAACCATTCTTTGGGTCCCAACAAGTTGTTGAATCTCTTTGTCCCTCGATTGACCCTCATATTTTTTCTCCAACATTCCTACTGCCGTCTCTACTTCATGATAAAATCTGGATATAGAGTGCATCGTAGCCGTACTTTCCGTTTGAGATATATGATCGTGCATATTTCTGCGAAGAAAGCTGCTAATTTCCCGAGAAGGTGGGTTTCTTTCGAATAGTTCCGCCATGTTGGTTTCCGCCATGTTGGTTTTTACCCATGACAAACCGCGCGCCTCTTATGACCGATTTGAGGGGTGGTTTGGCCCCGGCGTGTAAACACTTTAAAAGTTGGATCTTTCGCAGTGTTTAGTGGAGCAGTAAAGTCGTTATTTCCCTGCATTTTTTCGCAGTTTGCTACTCAAGACAGGGATACTAAATAAGGGATACTCAGAAGCCGCTTTAGTGAAAAAAGAAGATCTTTAAGGGATAAAATCTTGCTTCGAGGACCTTCATACGTTTATATCGTTGCGGGAGATGTTTGTTTTTATTACGGATTTCAGAACCAACGCGGAGATTGAAAGAATTTTCAAGCAAGCGAGGGACTTAAAGGTAAAACAAATTACATTTTTCGATGGAAATTTATCTTGATATCAATCTGTGATCTGTGATTTGCGTTCTCGTTAGTTTTGGAGAATTGTTTATAAACGTGTAGCTTAATTCCGTTGTATTAATTTCCTGAATTTCATCGAAGACACGGCTCGGCCTCGATGCGCTATATAAATGTACGCGTTTTGCTTTTAAACAAAAACTAATGGAGATTTCAATAAAATTTTTCGAAAGAAGATTGTATTGTCCATTTTTATGTGTTTGTTCATTCATTACATAGATTGAAAAGCGATTTATGTAAACAAAACAAGACTTAGATTTTATACTCGCGTCGCCTTATGCAATATATATTTGTGTATTTTTGCATTTTTGATTTCCAAATCAGTTTCTCTGGCATTTTTTGACAAGCAACAACTGTATTTTATTCGGGAAATAGTCGTAATAGGTATTCTAGACAGAGAAAAAGTTGTTTTGTGAACTTTTGTACGGTCTAAATGTACTGTGCAGACGGTCGGGTAATAACCTTACTGTTTTTGAGAATTGCTAAAAATTGAAAAATATCCCGGTCGTCAATCTTAATTCTTGTGTTTTAGTTAAGTTTCACCTTAGTTTATAAGCTTGTTCAAAGTGCTACGCTGTTAGGTTCAGCCTATCTATATATATTGAAATTCAGCATTTCATTCATAACCTGTTAAGTGACAAATGACTGCACACAATTGCATTTATGGTAAAATTTACCGTGATTTAACATGCCATAATGCACTGAACAGAGGCCACTCTGAGAGGCGACTCTGGGGTTTCCTCGAAATATTTTGGACCATTATATATATATATATATATATATATATATATATATATATATATATATTATATGATATATTATAGTTATTTGTTCTTTTTAATCATCTGTAAATATCAGCTTTTTAAATTTTATTATTCAATTTTTCAGAGGTTGGGTGGGGCTTGCACATGTGACCCATTGTTTGTCCCCCAGCAAGGCTCATGAAAAGTTCCTTCAAGTTGTTTGAGACAAGCATATTTTGATGTCAGGCAAGTACCTTGTTACATGAGATAAACAATCCTAGGAGACAAACATTCACCATGAAATCCTCAGAAGAGCCCACCTCCTTTGGACTTAAGAGCGGCCGTCCGTAAATATCGCCTGGAGGTGTGCAAAATGAAAAAAACGAAAATCCCCAAAGTTTGTCAGAATATAGGTCTAGGTAAACTCTTTCTAGAAAAAATAACTTTCAGTTCGATTAGATTTTTATTTTACGCGAACGGCGACAAAGTCGGTTCGGCGGTTCTCGCATCGATTTTACGGGCTCAACACCACGCATTACTTAAATATTGCCTAAAAATTCAAAATGGAATTAACTCCATCAGTTAGTACCTAACTAAGAAAAGCACGCATTCACCAATAGTTTAAATGTTAAATTGTTTAATTCGACCGTTTACTTAATATTTTTGAGACTTTTAATAATTTTACTTATTTTAACGATTTTCGCGAGTCAAAAAAATGGCAAAATCGAGAGGCCAAAATCACAACTTGGTACATGGCTTGGTGCCATATTAGTCATACCCAGAGAAAGAGCAATGTTTCTTCCTCAAATAAATGCAATAAAATTTTTGGGCAATCGAAAATACGAAATTTTTGAGCGCCAAACAAAGGTGACACAAAGGTCAAAACACGCCATTCTTGTAACGGCCTTCGAAAGCATTAAATCGACAATAAGCTCGTTTAAAATATATAACAGCCCAACATTCCCCCCGAAATTACCAATATCGCTAATATCAGTTTGCTTTTGAGTAATTGTGTCTTTTTTGACGTTTATTTTGTTTAGAATCAATAGTAAACGTTAATTTTGCGACGGACAAAGTTCAAGTTGTATTTACTGCAAACGGCCGACAAGACGATCTCAACATCATCAACATTACGTTTATTTATACTTTCATAAGACGATAACTCCTGCTACAATAATCGACATAATTATGCCATTTCTTATTTATATTTCGACCAAGTATCACTGATTCTACTTAGGTACATACCAAATTGTGAGCGAAAAACATACAAAGTCTTCCCATGGCGTGCTTGCAACTGTTCCAAACGAAAAGATTGCGTGACAAGCGCCCAGCTCGCCGAAAAACAGGAAATGCATGCAGTGCAACAGGAAGCTCGCTCATATAAGCATATTTATACTCTACCTTTGATAAATGTTATCTTTCTGTCTTGATTGGTTTAGAAGTCCTAAAAACGAATAAGCGGGTTTTTTTTTCGTGAACGATTATTGCAACAAATTGCATGGTGCAACCGCAACATCCATCCCCCACAACCGAAGGACGGGGCTGTTGAATTGCCTTTGGGTTTACATCGTACTTTATTAGAATATATTAAGTGTCTAAATTAAGGTTGGTATGGTTTTATTTAAAATAAAAATGAATCTTGCAGTTCTCTGTAAAGAAGTGGGTGTGGGACTCATACCACAGGTTTACCATCCTCCGTTTGTGTGGTGTACTGTGCATGTGTTATGGCCACATAGATTTCTAGAACTAGCCTCAAAGCCGAAAATTGGGACTCTTAAAACTAATGAAAATGAGATGAGAGACCGTAAATCCTCTACAACGCCCCAGGAGCTTATTGATTTTAAGCGTGTTTTAGGAGGGGGGGGGGGGGGGGAGGCTTATAATAATTTAGCAAAACGGAAGCAGTTCACCACTCTTTTTTGTAATACATAAATTTCAATAGGTTCCCACAAGTGCATAAAAATGTAAAAAAAAAAATACGTATAAAGTCGTTACTCAGATCTTCATGTACAAGTACCAGTACTGGTAATTTTTCCCCCAAAGCTCCCTAGTACTTTCCTAACCTTTATTTATTAGTGTAAAGCACGTTTTTAAATAAGGATACCCTAAAACCACAAGGGTGGCACCACTGCCTTGGCCGGAGGAACACGTTCCCTGTTTTCTCCACGTACTGGTTTTTATAGGGGTTTTTGTATCCGGCTTTGGTGCATTTGTTCTATTTGTCGTACATAAGGGGTCAAAATTGGTAGATTAGTACCACATAGGGTGCTTAAATCTAAAATGATCACCGTTAGAATTTTCACGGTACCTTTTAGGGTATTGAGCCGAAAAACATGGCAGAATTGGTTCCTATTAAGGGTAAAAATCCACTTACCTTTTAGAGTATTGAGCCCAGAATATGACATGTGTTGTTTTAGAATTGGTACCTCTTAGGGGTAAAAATGCATTTGAGCCACGCCCATCAAACGAGAGTCTGGTACCTTTTAGAGTGTTTTTCGAAAATTCCGACGAGCACTCCTGGGGAAAAGCACTCCTTCTGGACAAAGCAGAGGTGATCTACGCTAAAAAACTTGAACATGTTGAGGAATGGGCGAGCACACAGCCATTGTCGGAACAGTGGTTGCAGAGCAAAGCGGACAGGTGCTGCCACAGAGTTGGGGACTATGAACAGCCACTAAACTGCCCGATTTTAATAGCTCGAAGTAGACCATCTATCTGGACGACACAATTAAAATAGGAGAGGAAAATTGAAATAAAGCAGACCCGCGACAGGTAGCGAAGGACATGCGCCATGCAAAGAATGAAGATGACAGCCGGAGATTTACAACAGAGGAATTCCTCACCAATCAACCAGCAAATCATGTCTTACATTTCAAGAGCTGCCGCAAAGTTACGCCATGGCGGTCCCGGAAGATGCTGTTGAGTGTGATTCTCAAGCTGTGGCATAAAAAAGCTGCGTACTCTACTGCTCGTACCCGCATCATCCAAGAATACCAGCTTGTTCATCCAATCACTTATGATTCATACAATCTATGTGATATGTATGCAACAAGTAAACTGAACAGGCTCCGCATCGCTATGTTGCGCTCAATATGCGGTTACTTTGATCTAAAAATTTTCAATTTGTCGCAATAATCGTTCACGAAAAAAACCCGCTTATTCGTTTTTAGGACTTCTAAACCAATCAAGACAGAAAGATAACATTTATCAATATGCTTATATGAGCGAGCTTCCTGTTGCACTGCATGTATTTCCTGTTTTTCGGCGAGCTGGGCGCTTGTCACGCAATCTTTTCTTTTGGAACAGTTGCAAGTACGCCATGGGAAGACAGTTTGTATGTTTTTCGCTCACAATTTGGTATGTACCTAAGTAGAATCAGTGATACTTGGTCGAAATATAAATAAGAAATGGCATAATTATGTCGATTATTGTAGCAGGAGTTATCGTCTTATGAAAGTATAAATGTAATGTTGATGATGTTGAGATCGTCTTGTCGGCCGTTTGCAGTAAATACAACTTGAACTTTGTCCGTCGCAAAATTAACGTTTACTATTGATTCTAAACAAAATAAACGCCAAAAAAGACACAATTACTCAAAAGCAAACTGATATTAGCGATATTGGTAATTTTGGGGGGAATGTTGGGCTGTTATATATTTTAAACGAGCTTATTGTCGATTTAACGCTTTCGAAGGCCGTTACAAGAATGGCGTGTTTTGACCTTTGTGTCACCTTTGTTTGGCGCTCAAAAATTTCGTATTTTCGATTGCCCAAAAATTTTATTGCATTTATTTGAGGAAGAAGCATTGCTCTTTCTCTGGGTATGACTGATATGGCACCAAGCCATGTACCAAGTTGTGATTTTGGCCTCTCGATTTTGCCATTTTTTTGACTCGCGAAAATCGTTAAAATAAGTAAAATTATTAAAAATCTCAAAAATATTAAGTAAACGGTCGAATTAAACAATTTAACATTTAAACTATTGGTGAATGCGTGCTTTTCTTAGTTAGGTACTAACTGATGGAGTTAATTCCATTTTGAATTTTTAGGCAATATTTAAGTAATGCGTGGTGTGGAGCCCGTAAAATCGATGCGAGAGTCGCCGAACCGACTTTGTTGCCGTTCGCGTAAAATAAAAATCTAATCGAACTGAAAGTTATTTTTCTAGAAAGAGTTTACCTAGACCTATATTCTGACAAACTTTGGGGATTTTCGTTTTTTTCATTTTGCACACCTCCAGGCGATATTTACGGACGGCCGCTCTTAACAGTGATATATTTGTAGGTGCCTAAGGGAAAGTGATTCCTGTAAAAGTGAAACTATGAAAACTTGAACACCTACATGTACAACATTTCTGGGTATTTTGCCGCGACCAATCAAACCCCTGGTTGAGCCACACGAAAAAAAAAACAGAATTATTATCTTCAGAGCTTGCAGTTTATTCATCTCCCACCTGACTGGTTTTCTTTTCAACAAATAACTATTTACAGTTTTCATAGTTTCACTGTAAAAATAGCATACCAATGCAACAAGATAGCTAGTGCCTTGTATAGTGGATGTCCGCTAAGAAACAACAAAGATTCCTAATGACAAAAAGGGGTACTAGTGTCTTCAGATCCACCAATAATAATTATTATTATAATTACTAAAATATTAGAGAGCAGTGGCTATCAGTCACTATAATTATTATTCATTGGAAATATTGTACATGACTCCTTCGGACTACCGGAATTAATGCCAAGTTCTTCCGTCAGGGTATGTATGTAGTAATACTTGCAAACAAAAATGATGTTACCGCCAGTTTTATCCGCAGGCACTAGTACGTACTTTTCTTGTAGTTCCTTCAAGTGTGCCATGACATGTCTGTCTTCTAAGGGTTTGTGACAGGGTCTAAAATTACGACGCTGTAGGTTGTTGATTTTATTCCGGATGATCAGCTTTACTGTCTCCGACCATTCCTCCAGTGCTGACACATGGCAACCTTCACGTTTACTCCAGTTCTTGGTGTAATTATCTATAGCCTTCGTCAATATCTTCTTGTTTAGGTTCCATTCGACGGTATTCTGCTCCCTATACTTCGGACCTTTCTCCAGTAGACGTCTAAGTTTTCCATTCTTAACAATGCGTATAGATCTCCGGTAATAACATGGCCGTGAGGCTCATAACGAAAAGTGGAAGACGCGCAGTCACAAGATGAAGATGCATTACTATAATAAAATACAAAAGAAAAGTAATTAGTAATTAGTAATTATAAAAATTACTAATTACTAAAAGACCGAAAATGGACAACTTTTGATATAAAAAATATAAAAATTTAGTTTAAAAACGTTTCGGTCTCTCGACCTTCAGCAGATAACTGATGAAGGTCGAGAGACCGAAACGTTTTTAAACTAAATGTTTATATTTTTTATATCAAAAGTTGTCCATTTTCGGTCTTTTTAACTAGTTTTTTATCATATCCACCGAAACCGGACTGTGAATCCATTTTTGTGATCCTTTTGGTATGACATCTTTCGTTGGCTCAGGCAGCACCTTCAAAACCGTCTATATATATATATATATATATATATATATATATATATATATATATATATGTATATATATTATCGATGATTATAGTAATGCATCTAAGATATAGTATATAGATAGGCTGAGCCTAACAGCGTAGCACTCTGGACAAGCTTAACTAAGGTGAAAGGTCGGAAGCACAAGAATTAAGATTGACGACCGCGCTATTTTTCAATTTTAGCAATTCTCAAAAACAGTATTACGCGACCGTCTGCACAGTACATTTACACCGTACTAAAGTTCACAAAAACAACTTTACCTCCGTCTAGAATAACTAGTACGACTACTTTCCTAATAAAATACACTTGTTGCTTGTCAAAAATTGCTCGAGAAACTGATTTGGAAATCAAATTGCAAAAATATACAAATATATTTGCATAAGGCGACGCGAGTGAAAATGGAACTATAAAACCCAAGTCTTGTTTTGTTTACATAAAATCGCTTTTCAATCTATGTAATGAATGAACAAACATATAAAAATGTACAACACAATCTTCTTTCGAAAAAATTTACTTAAATCTCTATTAGTTTATGTTTAAAAGAAAAACGCGTACTATTTATAGTGCATCGAGTTCGAGCCGCCGTCGATGAAATTCAAGAAATCGATGCAACTGAATTTAAGCTCGCTTTAAAATCAATTCTCCAAAACTAACAATAACACAAAAAAAGGCAATCACAGATTGATATCAACATAAATTCCCATCGATCGAAAAATGTAATCTGTTTTACCTTTGAGTCCCTCGCTTGCTTGTTAATTCTTTAAATCTCCGCTTCTTTGAAATCCGTAATAAAAACAAAGATCTCCCCTCATTGAAAAACATATGAAGTTCCTCCAAGCAGGATTTTATCCCAGAAAGCTCTTCTTTTTTCCACTAAAGCGGCTTCTGAGTATTCCTTAATTAGTATCCCTGTCTTGAGTAGCAAACCGCGAAAAAATTGAGGGGAAATAACGACTTTACTTCTCCGCTAAACACTGACCAGAAGGAGGACACTTATTGAGAATTAGATAACGTAATGTCGACACTTAGAATTTTATTTTCAATAAATTTTTAAGTGTAAAAAAGAAAATCTAAAATCCCCACTCAGGATTGAACCTGTGACCTCAGCTAGGCTTAGACTCACATACCCTACCGTACCACAGTATCACCTAGCTTCTCGGGTTGTTTAGGCCTAAATTTAACTATATAAACTGCTAACCCCAACCTCAACTGAAAGCTAACCAGTTACTCCGTTTATATAAGTCTCAATAAGGTGTCCGACTTCCTTCTGAGCCATGGAATCTAGACTTTTCCGAGCTGACGGGTGTGTAGCAAAGCCTCACAGATTCCGGATGTTGTGTGGCGTCATACGCGCATGTTTTGCGACGTCACACGCGCCCGCCAGCTAGCCCAACGCGTACGGCGGGCGGCGGCGAGCAGACAACGCGCCCGCGAAACATTCCGCTAGCCATGACTATGAAAAATGACGGGCATAGGTTCTATGAGTATGGGGTTTCGCAGCGGGCCTTCGGCCCGCGAGTGCTCCGCTATTAACGTTATGGAGGGTTTGATTATAGCGGAGCTCTGCGGGCCGAAGGTCCGCGCGGAGCCCTATACTCACAGAACCAGAGAACCATAGAACCCATGCCCGTCAGTTTTCATGGTCATGGCTAGCGGAATGTTTCGCGGGCGCGTCGTGTGCCCGGCGTACGCGCAAGGCTAACTTGCGGGCGCGTATAGAGTGTTTTCACTGACTTCATATCAAAATTCAGAAGCAGTTTTCGATTCTGAAATGTTTATGAAATTGTAGAGAGTTTAAAACTACACATTTGGGCCAAATTTTGAAGCGCAAGAGCATTTCATTCAAGAGTTCTAGGCGAATGAGTATAGACATTTTTAGTAAGAAATGTATGGAGCGGACATCTTGGTATCCCACAAAATATTGTATTCACTATAAGAGGCATGAAATCGGCTTATAAGCATCTATAATTCATTAATAACTTTCAACTAGTTCAATTTTGTTTATCATCGGCAAAATAGTAACTACAACCTACGCTTGCTTGCGTGTACGTGCAAGATAAATATAGCGATTATAGCAATGGAAACTTAACACCTTGTTGCGCAAGTAAGAATGTCACGCTATGTCACGCTCGCTACATTTATAAAACGTGCTCAATTAAGTTCAGTTGTTTTGATTTCTTTCATCGGAGACATCTCGAAGTCGATGAACTATAAATGGTTCGCGTTTTGCTTTTAAACATAAACTTATGGAGATTTCAATAAATTTTTTCGAAAGAAGATTGTGTTGTCCATTTTTATGTGTTTGTTCATTCATTACATAGGTTGAAAAGCGATTTTATGTAAACAAAACAAGACTTGGATTTTATAATTCTAAACTTCACCCGCGTGGTCTTATGCAAATATGTTTGTGTATTTTTTTGCAAATTTGATTTCCAAATCAGTTTCTCGGACAATTTTTTTATAAACAATAGGTGTATTTTATTTGGAAATTAGTCGTACTAGTTATTCTAGACGGAGAAAAAGTTGTTTTTGTGAACTTTTGTACGGTCTATAAATGTACTGTGCAAACGGTCGCGTAAGTCTGTTTTTGAGAATTGCTAAAATTAAAACATAGCCCGGTCGTCAATTTTATTCTTGTGCTTCCGACCTTTCACCTCAGTTAAGTTTATCATCTGCTTTCTGTTCAAAGAGCAACGCTGTTAGGCTCAGCCTATCTATATATATATTAATTAAAGACGCTCCTAGAAATGGTATTCGTGTACTTATAACTTATCAGTAGTGGATCCTGTTCTTGAAAATAGATTGGTACTTTAGATTTAACTAGTTTGTTATGTAAAATGTTAGTTAGGTTAACTTTATGTATCCCTTTATTGTGAAAATATATCTTAATAAAGCGCCGCTGAGATTTAGCGCTGGAGTTATAACCTGTACGCGCGTACTGGAAAAAATAACCTTAAGCAGCAGACATCTAAAACAATTCTCCTGAAACGTTGATCCCGATTGGCTGCTATAAGCTGCTGACATTCATTGAAAAGTTTATGTAAATTTGGTAACCGGGTGCTATAGAGGGTTGTAAGGGACGATGTAGACCACAATGTACAAATTGCGAAGTTGGTCCAGTGTGAACTCGGAAGTATGTCTTGAATTACGACGTCGTCCATGGCTTCTTTTACGGCGTTTATGACGATTGAAAAGATTAAACACATTAATACCGGAGGGAAAATTTGAATTTGAAATGTTTCCAACATGTTGAAATCGATCATTGAGTCCATAACGATACACAGTGGCGAGTTCTAACATCCAAAAGCGTTCGCGATCTAAGCGTCTAATGGTAACATCCTGCTCGATTTCACCGGGTCTCTGCCTGATGTGCTCAATAGGTTGTATCCTGATATAATCTATTGAATGACCAGGTAAGTTGAAATGCCTTGCGATAAATGTGTTTGCATGTTTCTTAATAGAAGAGCGATGACCAGAAAGTCGCTCACTGACTTTTATTTTTGTTTCCCCAACGTACTGGTGATCGCATTTGGCGCAGTTTATAAGATACACAACATTAGTTGCGGAGCAAGAAAGGTCGCAGTCGCTAATAACGGTATATCGACGGTTGGTCAACGAACTTCTGAAGAATCTCGAGGATTGAATGACTGCGCATGTAGCACAGCGTCGTCTATTGCACTTCTCGATGGATCTAGATGTACGCGCAGGTACATTCTATGCTACACAACAACCATTGTATGTACCGCCCAAAGGCTGTCCTGAGGCTCTTGTTAACCCGGGCGACGACCCAGCCGGTATGAGTGGCACTTGATGTTAAATTGCCATGTATGTGCCGAGACATGGCCGAATTATAGTGGCACACGATGTTAAATAGTAATGACCATGTAAGTGCCGGGACATGATACCCAATTCAGTACTGTAGCAACAAAATAGTATGTCTGCTAGGATAACTCCTCAAGGAATTACTTACACCAGCCATAGAGGTCTGCATCGGGGACTTGCACGAAGAAAACGGCCATACACCAGCGTACAAAACCAAGGTTGTATATAACAATTTAAAGGCGACAGACTTCAAATAAATGTGGCTTCTGAACATGTCTGAATTTGTTAACTGTTCATCAGTAGGATGCCTAAAATGTGTGCAATTCCACAATTGGTTTCGGCTCCATTAAATCCTATACCAATTGCAGAACATTTTAGGAGGAGCCACCCAGTGTGAGCACAGTTACTGACAAGACATATTAGTGACGAAAACAACGCAAAATAAATGTAGTACGTTGAATAACGAACTAAGCACACACGTCAACTAAATAAGCCAAGCACGCGCACAACTTAAGGAAAATTGCGCGCGCGCACCTGCATCAAACTGAATGGAAGCAATATAGAAATTAAATGGGGCGCTAGGATAATATAAAGGATCGAAAATAACAACATAACATTTTTGGACTTACAATTTTTGGATTTACAATTAAGAAATTGTCTTATAGGATAAGTTCTATTAGTACTTGTACTAGTAAAACAGTCCGATTCCACAAAAAATTGCGAGAGAGATCACACCTCGCCTTGCATTTAAAGCACAAGAATTTGAATTGGTTTTATCGACTGAGTCGATAAGGTAAATTAGCCACCGTAAAAAGATTCGAGAAAGCTGACGTTTCGAGCGCTAACCCTTCGTCGGAGCGAAGGGGAAATTAAACCTGTTGATTTCCGATTTTTTTTAATCAAAGCAACCAATTACATGCGTTACTAAAACAATAAACCCGCACTCTGTTTAAGTTCAAATAAATTTAATAATAACAAAATGCATTAAGGTTTCATCAAATCATTATGTCAACAAAAGCTGTTTTATTTAGAACAACTCAAATCCATATACTTCACAACTCAGAGTAATAACTCAGAGCATAACTCAGAGCAACTCAGAACATTTAATTGACAAACTCAGAGCACTTGAGCGAGCAACTAAGACCATTTGATTGAGCAACTCGGAGCAACTCAAAGCAACTCAGAGTAACTCAGAGTAACTCAGAGCAACACAGAGCAATTCATACGATGATACAGAGTCGATAACAGATGAGACTTACTGTTTTAAGAGTAATCTACAAAAAACACTCTTGCTCCTTGACCTCCTGTTCAAAGCGATCTGGAAACGTCATGTTATTAAAACTTAAGGTTGGTAATGGCTGCACTTGTTAGTATCTATGTCGATTTTCAGTTTGCTGGCAAACTGAAAATCGACATAGATACTAACAAGTGCAGCCATTACCAACCTTAAGTTTTAATAACATGACTTTTCCAGATCGCTTTGAACTGATCGCTTGATTTCATGCTGCAAGGTACAAATTGCTGGAAATATAATTGAAAATAACTTTTTCAGCAAGTTAACACACCAAAAGGCAGCTGGAATTAAGGTCAAAAGTTACCTTTCTGTGATCGATCGTAGTACTATTCTCATTTCTTCTGCATGGTTAACACATCTGCCCAAATATAGCAAAACAGAACAATGCACTTGGTTAAATATTAGCTAACTTCGGTGTGCTCGCTATGCATTCTGGGTATCACAGGTAAAATTGGCGCGGAAGCATAATGATCTCCTGTAATAAAACCATTTTATAAGTCTCCAGTGACGAACAAATCCAAACACTTAACTTCGCTGGCCGTTTCTTTTCATGCCCAAACTCACAAAAATATACTCGTTTCCTCACTAGAGACTCATACGGTTTGCAAAGTTGGGCTTGAGTCGTCAAACACACGCCGCCACCGGTGGTCTCTCGGTTAAGCTTAAAGCTCGGTTCGTTGAGCAAAAAGCACCCATTTAAGTCTTCCTGAACTTAATGATGTCCCAGACACTTTGCAAACAGTGGAAAACTAACTTTCTTGCCATCATTCCGCCTCAGATTTCGTGATTCCACCACGTTTTGCTCCGAGCTCAGTCGAACGATGTCCACGGCTACGGAATCGTTCGAAAGAGAGCAACAAAGAACATGCGCGTAGATTTCAAATGTCAGCACCAGTGCTATGCGGACAATGTAATGTCATGCAATCGTGTAACGCAAACAAACTGAGACCTTTTAGACAATTAAAATAAATATAATAATTTTTAATTTTTAATCTACCTTTATTGTTTCATCCTGGCTGTTATCATGTAGTCATATTTTTTTTTTAATCTAAGACAGAAAATTATTTTTAGTTAATATAAGGTGAGGTAAGGTTATGGTTGGGAGACTGTAAATTCAAAAGTGCTGTTTTAGCCGCCAAATTGGGGCTGTTTCGGGTGAGTCCAGAATGGTGCCACTTTTGGGGCTAATTTAGCCCTTCTAAAATGGAGCTGTTTGGATCTGACAGGGAGCTGTTTTGTACCTAATATGGAGCTGTTTTTGTTAGTGTAACAAGTTAGGTAGGGTTAGAGGGTTAGTTGTTTTTGTGATGCAGAAAATGTTATAAAATACCGTGTTTATTCGAATAAGCGCCCACCCTCACGGTCCCAGGCTGCGCAACTCAAGCTGGCTTACGCACAATGTTTCTTGTGCTTCTGCTTATCAAACAGGTAGGAACCGGATTTCATTGTTAAAAGGGGCTATGTCACCATTTTTGGTGTTATGTTAAAACGCTAAAATGTATTTATATCAGTGAAAACACAAAAATAATGGTCCAGTGTTGTTTAAAATTGCTTTACGAGTATAATGAAACTATAAACAGGTGTCTCTGACTACAGATGGCCAGGATGGAAATGGATTGCAACTAGAAAAAATGGCCAATTTTTTCAAGTTCATTCAAAGCGTTTTGGAAAATTTGGTAAAAACTGATTATGGTTTATTCTTTCCACAAGAATTTACTTGATATCTTGTTCTTGGTGTTCTAAGAGCATTTCGTGTTTGTAGTAAGATGCTCAGTTTTAATTGTAGTATAGTCTGAGACAAAAGCATAAAACCGCCATGACATAGCCCCTTTAAAGTTCACCTGAATATGATTATAAAATTTACCTAATACAAGTGTTATACAGGAAAACAACTTTCTTGCTAGAAATACCTATAAAAAATATATAAGGATGAAAAAATATATTAAGTACATATATTAAGAACAACAAAATTTAAATATATATACAGCTCATTTATACTATAAATATTATACATAAGTGCAAGCAGGGCTATCTTGTCAGGTCAGTAATGAAAAACCCTGTCAGGCTAGGTTATTTTAAGAATGTGTTGATAAAGAACGTTAAATACATTTGAAGGGCTAACTCAAGCAAGCACGCAACTTCCAATGACTAAAACTTTATAGGGCACAATATGTTAAATTTAAAGGCACAGAAAGGCAGGAAACCATTACACGTGCCACTAAATAAAACTGTATTGTTTTGAACTGATTTAAAATCAGCTCAGTAAATTGGAATATCACAAAAGATAATGTGATAATGACACACTGTGATCACTGTGTTGTGATTATTATATGCCAGGATTACATAATATAAGACTGATGAAGTTACTAAACTAAAAGGGCACGTGTATGTATGCAATTGACGAGTCGATCTACATTTACATTTACTTGACATTTACATTAATGAAGTCGGTAAAATCTCACCGCATCACACCGACTGATAAAATAAGTAGAACTAGAAATGACAATATTGATGCATTCAAATCGATACAAGAATTCTGATTAAAGCAAATATCACTGGGTCTATAACTTGTAGCCTGTTTCAGATACAACAAACTTTTAGCAGAATTGAAAGGTCGAGGAAAATGACACAAGTTATGAAAGCAAATCACAGTCAATAGTCAATATTTACCCAGTAGTATCGCCTCGAGAATAATAGCAGAAGCTCATCTTTTTTAATACCTTGAAAACGAAACTACATGTAATTAAACACATTACAAGCATTTTAATTTCTACTCACTTCAAGTAATATATTAAGATGTGTTCTTGTGATGTTCCAGTTGAATTTAACAACACTGTGGCGGTTTTGATATTGATTTCATGCTGCAAGGTACAAATTGCTGGAAATATAATTGAAAATAACTTTTTCAGCAAGTTAACACACCAAAAGGCAGCTGGAATTAAGGTCAAAAGTTACCTTTCTGTGATCGATCGTAGTACTATTCTCATTTCTTCTGCATGGTTAACACATCTGCCCAAATATAGCAAAACAGAACAATGGACTTGGTTAAATATTAGCTAACTTCGGTGTGCTCGCTATGCATTCTGGGTATCACAGGTAAAATTGGCGCGCGGAAGCATAATGATCTCCTGTAATAAAACCAGTCTCCAGTGAGGAACAAATCCAAACACTTAACTTCGCTGGCCGTTTCTTTTCATGTCCAAACTCACAAAATATACTCGTTTCCTCACTAAAGACTCATACGGCTTGCAAATTGGGGGTTTTAGAGTATGCTTTATCTATGCTTTATTTAGAGTATGCTTTATCTATCTCTAAAACCCCCAATATAAAAACTAAAGACTGTTGCTAGTCTTTTTTTTCTCTCGCCCTCGCTTCCTTTCTATCTTCTCTCTCTTCTCTGTGATTTTCGGGCCGATCGGGGTCACAAAAACCCTTGTTTGGGCTAGTTGTAGTGAAATTGCTGTAATTTTCGTTGACCACCTTTTCAAAAATCCAGCTATATATTTCAATCAAACGCTGTGGCGTGTTCCACAAAGCGCTGAGTTTGGCCGGAAATGGCTTTTTGGCACCTTTCCCTATCATTGCCGCCATTCTATCGAGATATATACCTGGATTTTTGTAAAGGGTGTCACCCAAAGTAACCGTTCGTGAGTATGCTTTATCTAGTTTTTTTTTGTCGTTCAAAAACTATCTGTAAAACCCCCAATATAAAACCTAAAGACTGTTGCTAGTCTTTTTTTCTCTCGCCCTCGCTTCCTTTCTATCTTCTCTCTCTTCTCTGTGATTTTCGGGCCGATCGGGGTCACAAAAACCTTTGTTTGGGCTAGTTGTAGTCAAATTGCTGTAATTTTCGATGACCACCTTTTCAAAAATTCAGCTATATATTTCAAGCAAACGCTGTGGAGTGTTCCACAAAGCGTTGAGTTTGGCCGGAAATGGCTTTTTGGCACCTTTCCCGATCACTGTCGCCATTCTATCGAGATAGTATTTCAAGCAAACGCTGTCGAGTATTCCACAAAGCGCTGAGTTTGGCCGGAAATGGCTTTTTGGCACCTTTCCCGATCATTGTCGCCATTCTATCGAGATATTATCTCAGGCAAATCCAACTTGTTTCAATTTAAGCTGTGTTTCTAAACTCCAAACACATTCCCAAAGTGAAGCAAACAATTAATCTAGTGACTGGACGCCCATTCACCAGAGATAATATATATATATATATATATATATATATATATATATATATATATATATATATATACGCTTATACGTATTTAGTTACACAAACGATCTATTGTTCTGTATCCCGTTGAATTTCTATTTTTGTATTTTTTTGAATTTTTGGCAGTTGCCTGATGATCGTGTTGCTTGCAACACGTGAAACTCCGAGTAGCAGATAAAATGTTTTTACAATCTTAACTACTTCGTATGCTTATATATATATATATATATGTATATATAAATTTGTATAAGTTTCTGAGGAAGGCCGCGACGGCCGAAACGTCGAGCAATTAAACATCTGAAAGTCCAATTGGAGTTGGCTTCTTGACAATGACAAAGAAAAATTAATTTACAAAACTTCAAGTCCCCACGATCGCTACAATGATCCTCCAAATTTGGACTACTTAGGGACTACTTAGGGAGCATTACGGACTGTAGACAGTACTGTTTCGGCCTTGTGGGCCTCATCAGTGCAGTGCTGATGCTAGGATGGAGGTAAGCTTTAAAAGCCACCCCAAATGTCCCACACATGTGGTAACATCTAAGCCATGCCAGAGTGCTCAAACTAGAAAACTAGTGAGCTATGCGCAATGCTACAGCAATGACTCATCCTAATACAGTGCTCAATTTGGACATGAAAGCAAAGCTTTGTATGCCAAAGAGCTATATATATATATATATATAAAGTGTAGAACTAGATGTTCGTAAAACAGTGCTCAATACATTAATGTAGAGCGAAGTATAATGTTTATGGAGGAAAGAAACAAATAAACTACGCTTTCATCCCGACAAGCCTGTTTCGTGGTTGCCCACTCATCAGGGGATTTAATAAGAATATTCTTTACCATCGCTTCTTATATACAAAATAATTTACATAATAACAATAACAAACATATATCTAATATATGCGGCGCGAAGTTTAACAGTTCAGCTGTTGCGTAGGAGGGCTTTGTTTCTATGGCGGCAAGAAGACACGAGTTCATTACGTTTGTTAAGTGTAGAAAGTTTCGGTCGGCAAATGATTAGAAATTTTTCCTTTAGGCAGAGGTTGCATCTTTTGCTTGAGCTGTTGTACGGTGAATGCGAAGACAGAATGCGCCATGAAATATAGTGTTCGATGTTGTTATCTTTGAGAGTCCAGATGTACTTGCTTAGTTCAGTTGAGTTTCTGTGTTTAGAGTGGCGGAATGATGCGGTGTGGTTTCGGTATCTTGTTTTGAAGTCGTTTTCCGTGAGTCCGATGTATGTTTCTGTTGTGTTGTTGTCGTTGCGCGTGACTGTAGCTTGGTAGATGACTGATGATTGTAGGCAGTTTCCGTGGGGTGGGCATGTGTTCTTTTGTCGGCAGTTGCATGTCTTCTTGTCTTGAGTGGTATTAGAGTTAGCTGTGGCGGCGTCGTTGGCTTGCGTGAATGACTTTAGAATCTGCTTATTATGGTTATCAATTATCTGTTTGGCGTTATTCATGCAGCTGTAACTTATTTTTATGGTGTTGCGGTTGAAGATTTTTCGGAGCCTGTGATCTTTAGGGAAGTGCTTGTCTATTAGGGCGAGGAACTTGTATCCGATATTGGTGCTGGTGTTTTTGCTAAATGGAGGGTTATACCAGATGATGTTGTTGCGTTGTCTGTTTTTCCGTCTGTTTGTTGTTGGAGGTTCATACTGTAGCGTGTAGTGGTAGCCGTTTTCGTCGAGTGATTTCTGGTATGGAGGGACGGCTTGGTCAAAGGATACTTTGTCGGAAGATAGGGATGAAAGGCGTTTGTTGATGCCGGCGGGAATGTTCTTTGCAGTGATGGGCGGGTGATTGCTCTCGCGGTGGACGTATTGAAGTTTAGTGTTCGGTTTAGTGAAGGGCTGATAGGTGCTTTGGTTGAGGTTAAATGTGACGTCTAGGAAGTTAATGATTTGTTTGTTAGCTTCTATGGTGATGCGTAGTCCGTTATTATTAAAGATGCGGCATATTTCTTTCTTGGTGTTCTCTGTGTCTCTGGGTGAAGCGTTAGTAATGGCTAGTCCGTGGTCTCGGTAAAGTCCTACGTTATTAAATCCCCTGATGAGTGGGCAACCACGAAACAGGCTTGTCGGGATGAAAGCGTAGTTTATTTGTTTATTTGTATATATATATATATATATATATATATATATATATATATATATATATATACTGTTCATACATATATATAAATAGCCTGTATCCCTTGTGGATCCTCCCTTGTCACTCGCTAAGTTGACTTCGGTCGTGTATCATGAATTTGATCCTTAGTTGGGTTTCAAATGGAGTTATAGGCTTCCCCTACCCTGTCACCTTGAAAGAAAAAATCCCGGGAGGCCCACGTCCCATGGTTGTCCTGATGGTGTATAGTGGTTATCACGCCTGACTAGTGTGCAGGGGGACGTGGGTTCAAATCCCACTCAGGGCAAATTTTCTTTCAAACATTTATTCAGTATATATATATATATATATATATTGATTTTTAAGGGAGTGGTAGCTTTTTATATTTTTGTACTCCACTCGTCGAACAGTGTTCAACAAAGCCATCCGATTCCACTTCTTAATCACTTGATTGCTAATCCGAGTTGCTTGCACTGGAACTCATTTCCTCGTTAATGTTCTCTTGGGTTTCTCGTGGGATGCAAGAATGATCAGCACGAGCGTACTGGAGAACTCGTGCAACCAGTGCCACTTTTCCTCCACTCAGTGATCTTAAGACCATTGTGGTTGAGGTGCATTTTCAATCTGTTGCAATATGTTTATCTTTCTTGCAGTGAAATTATGATTTTGGTGCAATTTTGTCTGCACTGGTTCAAATTTATTTTGAACCAGTGCAAAATATTTGAACTGGAGCAAAATATTTTCACCAGGGCAAAATATTCGCACTGGTGTATAACTATATTCTACTGTTCAAATGTTGTTGACAATTCAAATTTAAAAAGCCAGAAACACTTTATCACAATATTCGACCCTATATTATAGAGATAGAGAAGAATGGATAATCGTATTGCAACAGATTGAAATTGCAGTTCAGCCACAGAACAGATCATCAAGCTTTTAGTGAGAACTATAAACATTTGAAATAAAATGTTAACCCCCCTCTCAGTCCTCTTGACCGACTTATTTTACTTTGAGCCCCCCTATCCTTGCTTTGATTTTACTTGATGCCCCCCCTCTCTGGTTTCACACCCCCCCCCCCCCCCCCCCCCACCGATAATTATTGCACAGTCCCTAAGTATTTGGTACTATTCGCAACACTCATAATGATATGCAAAGTTGAAATATGTAATAATAATGCAGTTTTCTCGACTAGGTGAGCATTCCTCGCACTGATTACGTAAGAGCTCTACAATAAATACCAAGACAATTCGTTCACTCCACTCACACTCAGTTTTTTCCAGCGGAGCGCGGTGAAGGTTGTACTGTTCCGCGGCGGATGGCAACACAATATCACTCGATTCACTCAGAACTCAACATGTTTAATAATGCTCGCCATGTGATACAAAGATGGCCGCCAACAACTCTATCCATAATGCTTTGCGGTTTAAAACATACGCATACATGAAGTATTAATACAGGAACACTACATCCCTTCCTTTCCGCTATAACTGTATAAATGTTTTGACACTATTATGGTTTTAAGTATACCACTGGTTAAACAAATAAAATGTCAAGAGTTCCTAACGTCAACAACAATTTCTTACAGATGCATGAAGTTGTCTCTTAAGGTTTACTCAAAACATAATCTTTAAGTCTCTCCGGTAGTTTGATTGTCCTCTTTGGCCTTGAGCACTCTAAGTCAGCAGACTTTAAGTTGGACGTGTCTGTGTCTTTGCCCTTAGTGTCCATGTCTTCAATCTCAGTGTCCCCTGGGTCAAGTTCTACTTCATCAGATGAAATATATGGTTTTACCCAAGAACTGTCTCTTCTGTACACAGCTCCTTCACTGGATTTCACAGTTACTTGATGTTTATCCTTTGCTAACACAGTGTATGGCTCTGGCTCAAAGTTTGGCGCTAGTTTTCCAGTACTCTTAGTGTTCTTTAGCAGTACCCGATCTCCTGGAACTATCGAACTCGGTAACGCACCACGCTTTCCATAAGCATAGGCTTTCTGTGTTAATTTGTGACTCCAGTCTCTGTCCCTAATACTCTCATTAATCACTGACTTGTCTGGTCATAACTCTAATAATTTGGTTTTGATCTCCCTGCCAAACATCAGAAAGGCAGGCGTTGCACCTGTACCGACTTGAGGTGTTGACCTGTATGCCAGAAGGAATTTCGGCAGTTCTTCCGTCCACCTCTTCCCTTCTACCTCTGCAATCTTTAGGGTCTTCAATGGAGTCCTGTTCTGCCGTTCCACCTCGCCGTTGGCTTGTGGCCAAAGCGGTGGTGATCTCCTGTGCTCAATTCCACACTCGTGTAAGAACTCCTCGAATTCTTTACTCACAAATTGTGGACCGTTATCCGTCTTGAGTAAATAGGGGTATCCAAATCTAGAGAAGACTCCTGTCAAGGCCTCGACTATCTTGGGTGTGGTAGTTGACCGCATAACTACCACCTCGTAATAACGACTATAATAATCAACCACGACTAGTAAGTTTTCTCCGCTGGGCATTGGCCCCATAGGGTCTGCTGCGACATCTTGCCAAGGTCCAGTAGGCGGTTCGGTTCTCTGCATTGGTTCAGGAGGTGAAAAGTGACCCACAACCTGACACCCATGACAGCCTTTGCACATCCGCTCTGTGTCGCTGTCCATTTTAGGCCACCACACCTTGGTCCTCAGCCTACTCTTCGTTTTGACGACGCCCAGGTGTCCTTCGTGGGCTGCTTCCAATATCGATTTCCTGAGACTCTGGTGTATCACGATCCTATCTCCCCGGAGCACTAGTTTTCCTATGGTACACAGTTCGTTCTTCACACATACATAGCCTGGCATCTTGCACTGCGACCAATCGCCTGTGTGGATGTACTGGCGCACACTTGCTAATTCTGGATCGTTCTCTGACTCCCTCTCAATCTCCCTTGGAGTCAAGGTAGCCGGCGTACTTTCTTGGGCAAGAAATCTGACGATATCCTCTTTCTCACTGCTGGGATCCTTTGGACTGGCCTGGTTCAGACGGGACAACGCATCTGCAAAGTTTGTCTTTCCGGGGCGGTACACCACTCGGTAGTTGTAACACTGTAGGCGAAGTACCCAACGCTCAATCCTCGCGGATGGTTTGGATGTTCTGCTGAAGATGCACTCCAGGGGTTTGTGGTCTGTTTCTAGCTCAAAATCGCGCCCATACACGTAGAGGTTCATCCTCTCGCATGCCCAGACTAGAGCCAGCTGCTCTCCATTCACCATCTTGCAATTGCAGCAACACCGCTCCCAGCCCATCCGGCCCCGCATCCGCCACGATTCTTGTCTTGCAGTCACCCCTAAAGTAGGCAAGCGTATTTGCTGATGTCATCAGTTGTTTTTTCAACTTCTCAAATGCGACGTGCTGTTCATTGCCCCAGACAAAGGGCTCTTCTTTCATGAGTAATTTCCGTAGAGGTTCTGCCACTTGTGAAAAGTTGGGGATGAACTTTGATGAGTACGGCACAAGCTGTACAAACGACCGTGCCTCTGACGTATTCTTCGGAGCCTGCGCATTCACAACTGCAGCAACCTTCTCCTCGCTTGGTGCAACCCCTTCACCACTAAGGTCATGCCCAAAAAAGGTCAATCTATGCAGTCTGAACCCACACTTCGCACCATTCAGAGTCAGTCCCCTCTCCCTCAGACGCTGTAGAACTGCGTGCAAATTCCGATCATGTTCTTCCAGGTTTGCTCCATGTACAATCAGATCATCTGCAATATTCGCTACTCCGCGGCATCCTCGTATTACATCGGATTTGACTTTCTGGTACTTTTCTGGCGCAGACGAGATCCCGGACATGAGCCTTTTGTAGCGGTATAGGCCTCGGTGGGTAACAAATGTTGTTATTTTCCTCGACTCTTCTTCTAGCTCGACTTGGTGGAACCCCCACTTAAGATCCAACTTGCTAAATACTGTGGATCCGTTGAGATCGTACAGAATTTCTTGAATGGTGGGGATCGGATGTCGCTCACGCTCTATTGCTTCGTTGGCCCTCCTCATATCTACGCACACTCGAATGTCCCCGTCCGGTTTCGGAGCTACCACCAACGGTGATACCCATACAGTAGGAGTGTCCGGTACCTCCTCAATAATATCCTTGTCTAGCAAATCATCTAATTTCTGGTCGACCTTTTCCCTGAGTCCAAAGGGAAGTCTCCACACTTGCTGAGCAACAGGTTTGACGTCCTTGTTGATGTGTAATTTAAGCTGATAATTCTTCAACTTTCCAACACCAGTGAGTATATCTGCGTACTCCTCACGAATACCTTCATCACTCCCCTCTGTCACCACTGAACACACTCGGGGCTCACTCAAAGGTCCCACTCGTAATACTTTAAGCTTCCCCGCTGTGTTCCTTCCAGGTAATGGCTTTCCGGTACTTTTGACGACCGTGAATTCATCCATACACCCCTCTCCACTAGCTTCACAAGCTATTTCTGCGACAAATGTTCCTACCACCTCCATTGATTCAGTCTGACCATAAGCAAACAGTTTCTTGTCTGTCACTTTGGATTCACACTTGATATGTTTCTGTTTCAGATTGTTCCAGGTCTCAAAATCAATCACGTTACACGATGCACCCGAATCAATTAACACCCTCTGTAATTCCACTCCTCCAACCTTTAGTGTAATTTCTCCAGTTTCCTGCTGTCCTCCGATAGCAAATGCATATCCATCTTCTGGGCCAGCTTCTCCCTCTGCTACGTGGTAAGCTTTCCTGTTCCTAGACCGGAAGTCGTCCTGATCGACACTGGGTGGTGGTTTTGTAGCTTCCTTCCTCCAACAACACACTGCAAAATGTCCCCTTGTACCACACTTCTTACATTCTTTACCTTTTGCTGGACAAGAAGCATCTCTTGCAAAGTGACCAAAACGATTGCACTTGAAACACCTTTGTGATGGATCCACTCCAGGCTTTTCAATCTTGCGGTTCTGTCCACCTTTCTTTCCCTTGTCCCCACTCTGTCCTCTCCCTTTATTCTGGAATTTCTGTTGCTTGATCCAGTTGACTTGTCCTGTCGGGTGTGTTGAAGTCTTATCCAAAGATTTCATCTTTTCATTAACTGCTTCGAAGGCTCTTGCAATGCGCTGTAGATCAGCTAACGTGGCGTTACTTTTCTCCAAAAACTTCCTCCTGAGCTTTTGGTCCTGACACTTTTCAATCAACTGGTCCCGAATCGCTTCATCCACATCGGTGAACTCGCACGTAATCACGTTCTGTCTCAACCTGCACACAAACTGATCGACTGTCTCTCCGTTCTGCTGCTCCATTTGCCTGAATACATGTCTTTCAAAGGAAACATTTACCTTCGGTACGAAATATTCGTCCAGAATTGCTATGACATCTTTGTAGGGCTTCAGTTCTCCCTCCGTGGCTGCGAGCGTATAGTATAGTTCCTGCAATTCTGTACCCGCGGTGTGTAACAATAATGCAACTTTCTGTGGGTCGCTTGAAACCCCTTTTGCCAACAC
>JAJGOT010000904.1:0-7500 GCA_022457155.1 Cladopsammia gracilis | reverse complement strand
GGGTAAGCCTCATCCAATAAGCAATCCACGTCATGGCAATGCAGAGGGCGACAGATCCTTCTATCGCAGCAAACCAAGCACGTTGCAAAGCATAAAAGAGCCAAAAAACGCATTGGGCGTTCCCAAGCCTACGACGAGGTATTGAAGATGCAGGAGGCATGCTTGAATTTGCATCGCATGGAGATTTGCCAAGAAACAGACAACAAATCAGCGATGCTAAACGAAACGCACAGCCTCGAAAAGACAAAGACCAGATGTGTGAGCTTATCAAGATATCCCGACTTCAAGCGAAAGATTCGGTGTCTTCATTAGACGCATCCAAGTCACCCCAGAGCCATCGTGTATTGTTGCTAGCGACAGACAGCTGAATGATTTAAACCGATTTTGCACTACACAGTTTATTCCTGCTTCGGTGCTGTGTATAGACACAACATTCAATGTTGGAAACTTCTATGTTACGCCCACAACATATAAGCACAGTCTGTTAATAGACAGGAAGTACGGCAAGCCACCAACGATGCTGGGACCATCAATGTTGCACATGCAAAGAAAGACTGAAACCTACCAATACTTTGGCTCGTCTCTTATTTCTCTGAATGCCGATCTCTCCAACATTCTGGCAATTGGGTCGGACAGAGGCATTGCTCTCAGAAAAGGATTTTCATCCTCTTTCCCTATTGCTACTTTTCTTTGCTGCAAAGGCCACGTCGAGCAAGATATCCGAAGAAAGATTAAGGCATTAGGAATTGACTCAATTAATGATCGACGTTTCGTGGATGACATATTTGGTTCTGAGGCCAGTAAAGAGCTGGGCCTTATCGATGCCTCCAGCCCCGCAGAATTTGATGCGCTCCTGGAATCCTTGTATCCAGTATGGGAAAAACGAGAAATGGAAGCCAGACAACTCTCTACTGAGGACGTCCCACAATTTTACCACTGCTTCCTAAGCCATGTTGCACAAGACATGAAAGACATGATGATTGTCAGTGTCAGGGAAAAACTGGGATACGATGACAGCTTCTTCTTCAACAATGACTCGGAATCGATGAATAACCGCATCAAGACAAGAATGGAGAAAAAGAAGCTCACATGGCCTAAGTGCGTAGAGCAACTGAAACTGATGTCTGAAGAGCAAGAACGAAACATCGAACGAGCAGTAATTGACGAAGGTCCATACAAGGTTCGTCCCGAGTGCCGACGACTTGTAGTACCAGTAGAAAAGTGGCTGTCCATGTCAAAAGAACAAAAAGAAAGAAAGTTGAAAGCGTTCAAAACAATCGAAGTGTCGGAAGCCTACGGGGTTGTAACCTCGCATGCGGCCAGCTCTTCGCAACCTACCATCTTTAAGACAGCGACGGAAGGCATGCCCTCATCGTCTGGCAAGAAAACAGGACAGAGTGCCAGATGCGGTGGACGAAGAAACCCATCTATCCATCTATCCCCAGGGACACCACTGGCTTCCAGCCAATACAGCCTAGTGATGTAGTGTCCCCTTCACCTTTTGACGTGGTCTTGAGTCGGAAAGAGATGAGAATGTACAAGACAAAAACGGGTGTCTTGACATTTTCTGTTCAACCACAGAGGGTGTATTACCACTTAAAGAAAGCCTATGTGTTGGCGAAGAACAGCAATTTTACAACAGATGATTTGTCCGTGGAGATTCCTGGTCTGGAAAGTGGTCATGTGGAGCAACTACGAAAGGAATTCGGTTTTCAGAAGCATTAAACACAATTTATTCAGAAAGTTAAAACAAAAACTTGCTAAATGCCATTGTTGAACACACTCCAGTGTTACACATTCAATTCGTTCTCTTGATATCAGGCTTTCAGTGATTTGATGTTATCAGGTCTATTTAGGCCTATTGTGTTATCTGTGTGCAGCCATGGACTATTCTGTTGATAGACCCTTCTCCGACATGACGACCAAATTTTAAAATCAATCTGTAGCTTCTGTAGGATAAATTCACCACATAGAAAAGCTTGGCAAATTGTAAACAAGAAAAAATCAAGGCATTACACCAAAAATTATTCGAAAAATCACGATCTAAAAATTCCTTAATTTGCAGTGGTTTGTGTGACTGGAGGTGTGGTGTATACCCCAGTCATTCAAGCGTCTGCATGTACTTCTGCCAATTTTCAACTTTCATTTTCATGGGTGAAATAATACATGACTTAATGATTTTTCAAAACAATACCACAGCGAGGGTGCTCTTTCTACTTAGTATATTTCTACTAGTATCCATTTTCCACTTAGACAAGGGTCTATTTATAATAGGCAGCAGCTACGTACTGAGTGCAGACAGTCTTTCCTTTCACGTGTCCTCTTCCCATCCACTTACTATCCAGAAACAGTGACTTCTGAAAAGGGGTCGGGCTAAAAGAAAGGGCAAAAATGTGATGACCATTTCACTTAGACAATGGTTTTACTGACTCTCCCAAATACCTCTTGGAAACATTACAGATTCGAAATCATTCATGCAAATTCATGTTCTCATATTTGTAGAATGGATGATGTTTGTGTTACTTCCGTTAAGACCATAAATTGTCATTGCCTTTGAACCGCAATGCAAACCATTTAACAGAAAAGACTTTTCCTGTCATTTTAATATATACTGACTTTTTTATGTAAAAGCTTATGTAAAGTATCATAAAAAGCCAAACATAAGGCATCTGCTTGTTCAAATTAAAGGCGTTGCTGTTTTAGTGTTTTTATATGACAATCGATTGTGTTTTTCTTACTGGTAGTGTTGACCTGCACGTACACTCTATACTTAGACTATTATTAAGGCTCTTGTTTTAACAGGGCTCGCATCAACAAGTTTAATGTCAGCTATCAATATACCAGTTAAAGAAGGAATCAGAGAATTAACTCTGTGTGTAAATTATAGTGCTAAGGTAAACCCATAAATTTCCCTGTACTGAGCGTTAGCCCTAGTGAGGAAATGAGGGACCACACGAGGGAAAGAAAAAATCTTTGGCCTCGGTGGGATTCCAACCAACGACCTCCGGATTAGATCTTCCGTTGCTCTACCGCTTGAGCCATGAGGCGGTAGAGCAACGTGTGTGATTTGCAAGGTGTGATTTGCTTGGAGCAGTGGAAGTGTGGTTCGCAATCGAAACCATGGCGAAACGAGGTACGTAATTCACGCGCATCTATCTCCAATATTAGGAAAAAAGCTCGTTTACTAATTTCGGTAGTAGCGCGTTTGTTGCCACAATCACATGCGCATCTATCTCCAGTATTAGGAAATGTGTATCTTAGTTCAAAGCTCGTTCAGTAATTTCGGTAGTAACGGGTTTGTTGCCACAACCAAATGAATGGTTTCCACTTGAACGAAACCTTCGATTATTCTATGTTTACAATAACAATTCGAGTTATCGAAATTGCACGTTTTGCCTTTTCTCTTTATTATAAGATGAAATTGAAATTATTTGGTAGAAACTTGGCAAGTACACTCGTGTTGATAACCGCTATTGGTATATTTCAAGTTAGCGTTTATTTCTATCCTTATATGTATGTTTCACAAATGAATTCGGGTGGATGAAATATAAATCTCATACTGTACTTACCTCGAAATATATTTTGGGGTACTTTGCTATTATATGGACTAAAGATTCTGTGTAATACACATGTTTACTTTTAGGTAAACGATTTTTCGTTTGTCTCACGATGGAGTCACTTTAAGATGTTGATCGCGACGTTTCGACTGCTATTACTGCTAGTCTTCATCAGGCGATGAGGTCGATTGGTTACGTGTCGCTTATGTAGCACGTTGGCTTGTTGCTATTGGTGCATTTCGATCCTCATTAGTATTCCGAAAAGATGTTGTTCCCTCTCCTGTCCGATTTGATATCGGTCGGCTGTTATGCTTCTTGATTGTAGGCATCCACGCTTCGGGAATTTCAATTCCACTATCTCTGTTGATGTTATTAGGATGAAGTCTTATGTGGATGGCCTCTTTAACTCTACGGGTGTACCAGTGTGGGTCACGGCCAATAAACTTAACCTCGTCCCAAATAGGAAAATGCCCGGTCTTCTTAATTTAATTTTTAGAATGTCCCCATATTAGTAAGGGAGATTTCTCCCTGGCTAGGCGGTCTTTTGACATTTAAATAAAGTTTATTGATTGATTGATTGTGTTCTGAAACCGCGGAGGTTTGAGTACGAGCAAGCCGTATGTCTCTATCGTGTTCTTTTATCCTTTCATGCATACACCTCCCTGTTTCTCCGATATACACTTTGCCGCATTCGCAAGGAATCTTGTAGACAACACCGTCCTGTTTATTAGAGTCGAGGACGTCCTTAGGTCGTGTTATGTAACGCAATAGTCACATGACCTTGATCCGGGACATCAATAAAAGTTGTTATCTACCATGTGCTTGAGTGAGTAGTCGCTTAGAACATAACATGGTGTTTTGAAGCGGGATTTTCAGCCGTACAACGCTCAAGCCGGCACTAAAGGCGCTGAAAAACAAAGACAAATGCTAAAGATATCGCACAAGTAGGCTGTGAAGATCTTGTTCAACGCACGCTCACCGTTCAGCCGAAGTTTGACCCGCTCACCGAACCACACGTAAACGAAGCAAACATGTCGAAGTTCGTGATTCCTCCGCCGTCCAAGATGGATATGACAGGAAATTTAGTCTATAATTGGGAGTTCTTCAAAGATAGTTGGACGAATTACGCTACCGCCACAAAACTGGCCGAAAATGATAAAGAAATCATCGCCGCTACGTTGTTATCGGTTATGGGCAAGGAATGTCTCCACGTCTGCAGAAACCTTCCCATGACAGCAGATGAAAGGAAAGACGCCGATGTCATTCTCGCAAAGCTCAACGATTACTTTGTGCCTAAGCGAAACACGATCTACGAACGCTACGTGTTTAATTCTCGCTCCCAGAAAGCCGAAGAGACCTTCGATCAGTTCCTAACAGCACTTCGCAAACTCGCCGCCACTTGTGAGTTCGGTACCTTTGAGGACCAAATGCTCCGCGATCGTATTGTCACTGGTTTACGAGACCACGGACACCGCGAACGCTTTCTTCGAGAATCTACACTTACCCTGCAGAAAGCCATTGACATTTGTCGAACGAGCGAAATGGCAGCTACTCAGCGACACAAAATGGAGCAGTCTGACACTATTCACTTCGCCCGCGAAGAGAAGAAACGTGGTCCACGCGAGGATCCACGAGGGAGTTCTCGCCCAGTGCGCCCGTGCAAATATTGTGGTAACATTCATGCAGCCGGAAACTGTCCAGCCTACGGTAAAACCTGCGCGAAATGCAACAAGAAAAATCACCTAGCGAAAGTCTGTAAGTCAACTTCCAGCCAAGGCAACAAAAAGTCCAAGCCTACGGGAAAGAAGTCCGAAAAACCTCCCCAGCGAGTAAATCAGTTACAGCCAGAAACGACTCCTGAAGAGCTAAGCAGTGACGAAAGCATCTTCACGTTCAACGCTGCAAATAAAGGCAAGAAACAGTACATCACTTCAATACTTGTGTCTGCCAACAAGAAAGAAAAACCCATCCTAACCAAGTTTCAAGTGGACACCGGAGCCTCGTGTAGTACCCTAACGCTTGAAGACTACAAGAGAATCACCAGTGCAACACCTGAACAGTCTGATGCCACACTCAAGCTGTATGATCAATCAGTGATACACCCAATAGGCCGTACAAACTTTACTGCACAATCAATGGCTTAACCAAGAAAATCCACTTCGAGATTGTTGAGCACGCATCCACATCACTACTCTCAGGAAAAGCCTCTGAAGCTTTGAAGCTTATTCACTTCAATGAAGAGTGTCTCATGCAAGTGAACCTCAGCAGTGACACGCCGCTTAATCAAGAGCAAGTCCTCCGCGAATACCATGACGTATTCTCCGGTCTCGGAAAGTTACCTGGCACCTACAAAATTGATATGGATACAAATGCCAAAGCAGTGCAAGAAAACCCAAGGCGTGTACCAATTCCAGTTAAAGATGAGCTCAAGCGCAAGATCGGCGAACTTGAGACCATGGGTGTTATCACCAAGGTAACAAAGCCTACCCCTTGGATCAGTAACATGGTTGTTGTGAGAAAGCCCAACAAACTCAGGTTGTGTCTTGACCCTCTTCACCTCAACAAAGGCACATCAGAAATCATTACCCCACACCCACAGTGGAAGATATCGCACCCAAGCTTACCAAAGCCAAGGTCTTTTCTGTTGTTGACGCTAAGGACGGATTCCTGCAAGTTGTCCTAGACGAACCCTCTAGCTACTTGACGACATTTTGGACCCCCTTCGGCAGATACAGATGGTTGCGAATGCCCTTCGGAATTAAGTCTGCACCGAGGAGTTTCAAAGGCGCCTTGATGAATGTCTCGAGGGCCTTGAAAACATTGCCGTCATTCATGATGACATCGTTATCTTTGGATCCGGTCATTCCATAGAAGAAGCGACCACTTCACATGACCTGGCATTTAAAGCACTCCTAGACCGATGCAGAGAGCGAAGTTTAAAACTCAACAAGAAGAAACTACGCTTCAAGCTTAGCAAAGTACTTTACATGGGTCACATTCTAGGAGTTGATGGCCTCCAAGCCGATCCCGAAAAGATCGCAGCCATCCGTGAAATACCACGCCCTACAGACGTACAAGGAGTTCAACGCCTTATTGGAGTAGTCACTTACCTCTCCAAGTTCCTGCCACAGCTCAGCACTGTCTGTGAACCCCTCCGCCGTCTAACAGACAGCCAGGCCGTCTTCGATTGGCTACCTCAACATGAAAGTGCCTTCTCAAGAATCAAGGAGCTGATCACCCAGGCACCTGTCCTTTCTTATTTTGATGTCAGCAAAGAAGTCACAATTGAATGCGACAGCTCTGATATTGGCCTAGGCGCGGTCCTCACCCAAGATGGATGTCCGGTAGGTTATGCTTCCCGAGCACTAACACAAACTGAACGCAACTATGCCCAGATAGAAAAAGAATGCCTTGCCATAGTTTGCAGCCGAGAGGTTCGAGCACTACATCCTGGGCAAAGACATCGTACAAGTGCTATCAGACCACAAGCCGCTGATGACTATCTTCACAAAGCCAATCTTGACAAGCCCCAAGCGCCTTCAACGAATGCGTCTTCGACTGCAGAAGTACCCTTTGAAAGTGGTCTACAAGCCTGGGCCTCAGATGTTTATTAGTGACACGCTGTCCCGAGCCGCACTCCCCTTGCGTCGCAGTCAAGCAGATACCCCTGACTACCTGATATTCCAAGTGAAAGAAGAAGAAGTGTTCCGACCGGAACTAGAAGAAACAAATGTGGAAGAAGCAGTCCTCGTCACAGACCAGCGTCTAGAGCAGATACGCCAAGTAACCAGGAAAGATGCATCACTGCAAACGCTGATGACATTGATTTCGACTGGTTGGCCAAATGACAAACTGCAGACCCCGCTTTTCGTACGCGAGTACTGGCCATACAGGGATGAACTGTCCACGCAAAATGGTCTAGTCTTTCGTGGAACAAGAATTA
>JAJGOT010000903.1:0-158604 GCA_022457155.1 Cladopsammia gracilis | reverse complement strand
TCGTGGCTGTAGTTTTTTGAGCTGTAATTTACTAGTGTAATTTGTTGTAACATTGTAATTCGTAGTTGTTGTATTTATTATTTAAGTGTAAAAACTAATAAAAGTTAATAAATTACAACAAAACAACAACAAAACAGTGGAGGTGCTTTGGGCATGCTTTGCTGCGTTCAGGGTAACCTGATAATTATTATGTTTTTGGGCTGATCAAACATGTTTGGCAATAATTGAGTACAGACCCTTCATTAACATATTGTCAACAATAATTAATTAATTAATTAATTAATTAAAGAAAAGTACGTAGGGTCGCAAATGTTGTGGCACACTGTAACAAAACCATTTCATATTACTTTTTTGTTGTAGGACCACACGAGAGCCTAACAGAAACAGTGGAACAGACCTTGTAAGCTTTCAGGGTGTTTTGTTTTACATTATTCTATATGTATCCCCACAGATGATCATGATGGTGTTTTTAAGCCTGGGTTCATTCCATGTACCTTCGGTGCTGAACATACACCCAGAATTTCAAAGTTTTATGCCATAAACTTTAAACCTATGCCAGAAATCTTCAGTGTAACTTATATAAAATGCACCACTTGAGGCACAATATTGAACAGATGAATAAGTATAAAGTAGTATAATGAACATCAAAGAAGGGCTGGCATTAGATAATGCTTGTTGTTGTGGTGGAGGGCATATTAATTTCTTCCAATTAAATTGATTTCTTCTTACATCTTGCCAGCACATACTCCTGGTAGGTATTTTCACAATTGTTTTCAGTTTTTTTTTATATTTTGGTTGGTTCCAGTGCCTTTCAATACCAAACTGAGGCCAATGAGGTAACACTAGAAACAGGTGAAGAAATCCCCTGCCCCTGGGATATTTTCTGGTAATAATTTCTTTTATATTTTTTCTTTAGGGTTTCCAGTTTCGGCAATTTTCCTTGCCGAGATTGTTAAGTGGAACCTCTGAAATGGAACACCTGGTAAGAGAATATTATTATGTTATTATTATTGTTATTGAAGTGATTTTATACTTGACCCGTGAAATAGGCTATGGATCGAGTAATAATCGCAAAATTTGTTGAAGGGAGAAGGATGCGCGACTCGTTTAAAATAAACTATAAAACTTTCCAGTGCTTAAAACGGTAGAAAGAGAATTTAGTATCTTGTAATCAATTCGATTCCTATCTACAATTAAAACGCATGCTCAGTACTACCTGAGGAAACCACTGGCCATGCGTACCACGGGAGTAAAGTGTCTTGGATTTCTGCTAATGATTGAATAATTCATCTAACTGATACAAGTACCTTACACAAGTGTTAATAATAGTCGGCATGTAGGCCTGTTGGTCTAGTGGTATGATTCTCGCTTCGGGTGCGAGAGGTCCCGGGTTCGACTCCCGGGCAGGCCCTTTTACCAATCTTTTGAGGTTAAACAAAAAACAAATATGGGAATATAAAGTGGTAACATCCCCCTACGTTTTCTCTCTGCCCAGAATACCACTCTTAACCGGAAAAGTTTCCTTAATGAGGTCTTTTTAGTGTGGTTATAATTTTTTTAATTTCTTTCCATTCTCAGTCTACGAAATAAAGTCAAAACAATGAGAAATGAAAAAAAATAATAATAATAAAATAAGATCGGGCCTGTCCGGGAGTCGAACCCGGGACTGGGACCTCTCGCACTCAAAGCGAGAATCATGCCACTAGACCAACAGGCCCATGTTGAAATAACGTTTTCTTTTTATTAAACCGTCTCTCAAATTGCCTGTCAAAAAAATCCACCTGTATTTCAAATCACACGGTACTTATAACATATTGGTTTTTGTTTTGTTTACGAAATGCACAAATGAAGAGATTTAAAGTTATGGAAACCCTGATGAAAAAAATAATGTTAGTATTTAAATAAATGAAGAAGCAAGCCGTAGAAATAAAGGTCGGTTGTCACGGTTGTTCCCTTCGTCGGCTTTACACGACACTCCGCGCGCCTCAATTTACTCCGTGGGTGTCAATCCTTTCTCTCGCCCCCATAACAAATAAATAGAGCTGGGTACGATTCAGTGCCATCCCATCATTTCGGGTTCAGTGTGAAGAAAAGAAAATCATCTCCTCTGGTAGACATGCATATTCTTTAAAGCATTTTGGTAATAAATTAATGAATTTGATACGATAACGGGGGAACAAGTCTAAAAACGTCACGACGATATATACGCCGTGAATCAACAATAAAGTAACAAACACGCCTCCTGCAGCATATACTTTTTTGTGTACACACAGGAAATAAAAAAAGGGAATGGTCCGTGTGAGGGTCGAACTCACGACTTTGGCGTTATCAGCACCACGCTCTGCCGACTGAGCTAACGGACCAGACGTGTCTGTCAGAATTCGTACTTTGTGAAACAAATCATATCTGTTATTCCATGAAACAAAACCTTTTGTTGTTTGAATGCAACTAGCTTTTTTGTCTGGAAAGTTTAAAAGGACACGGAAAAGGAATGTATGAAATGTAAAATGCACGTGCAGAGGCATTGTTTTCGATCATTAAACCTATTGTGTTGTGCCGCTCTCGCTGCCGTTGCCGAAGGCTGGTTTAAAGGCCCGTTTACACATAATAATTTAATAATTTAATAATTTACTGGGAATAATAATAATAATAATAATAATAATAATAATAATAATAATAATATATAATAATAATAATAAGAATAATAATAATAATAATTTACTGGGAAATTTTTTTTTTTTTGCTTTTGCCCCCCCCCCCCCCCCCCCCCAAGTCACCCGTAGTTTTTTTAAAGTGGCTGGTCACAAGGAAAATATGATTTTGTTTTGGTTGTTTTTTTAATTCGTTGTCATGACCAAGTACACACGAGGGAACAAGCATAATTTGAGATGACTAGTCCCCTTAATTTCAACCAGTTTGAATAATTCATAAGATAAGTGACATTGGTCCCTGCAAATAGAATGTTTCAAGAAAATGGGTAGTTTACATCACAGGGCTTGCTACCTGAGACTACTCCAATCAGCGCTGCAGTGGAAAAAACTTTTTTAAAAACATACCATTAAACTTTCCTACCCATGCGCATGAGGGTAGGCTACTTGGAGTCTCTTGTTATTATACTAGTGCACTGATACTTGCATTAATTCTCTTTGGCTGTGGATGGCTATGATAGATGTGGATTGCGACTTGAAAAAAATGGCCAATTAATTCATGGTTTTGAAAATCTTCCTCGTTATAGAGAAATCTCTAAAAAAAAAAGGCTGTTCCAACAGCGTTTCGTGTGTAAAGTACCTAGTGAAATATTTAGCACAGTTTTGCCCATAAGAAAAACCCCCAGCAAAATCCGCGTGATATTGCACTTTTAAAATTCATTTTATTGGTAGCAGCTAACCTCAACTTCGATAAATTATATTCTATAAAACACAAAAAATATATAAAAGTAAAGTATCATTTTAAACTTCGATCATTGAAACCTATACCGATCCTTTTCACTTGTCGTCTTTGCTCCTTTCCTTTATGTACATAAACAACTCTTTAACCAACTTTCAACTTGAATCAAGCCTTGAGTCAAACCTAAATTTTGAATCTGCGGATGAAATCCTACCGTGTGATCATTCAAATAAAAGCTTTTGAGCAGTACTTTCCCTGTGGTATTGTTTATTATGCTGTACAAGGTGGTTATTACTTTCGAGTCTGTGGACGAAATTCTAAAGTGTGACCATTCAAATGAAAGCTACTGAGCAGTACCTCCCTGTGGTCAGTACTGTTTATTATACTGTACAAGTTCATTCTAGCTTTAGAGTCTGTTGATGAATTCCTAAAGTGTAACCAAACATGTATTTGATTGGAGTTCTGATTGGTTCATAGATTTTCAATTGAGTGTCGAAAGCAATTTCGCGACTACTTTGGTTTTGCATTACTATGCTTTGTGATTGGTTAAAGAATATCGCGCCACTTTTCAACCAATCAGATGTAAAACCAAAACCAATCGTGACTTGCTCGCACACGTTTTCCCGCGCTTGGCGCCGGTTACATGTATTTGCTTCGTGTTCTGATTGGTTCATTGGATTGACTTCCTCTGTTGTGATTGGCCAGAGTGATTAGTTCCGTTTTAAAGAGTTTTTGAGTTTTACGACACTCAATTGAAAACCACTCTATCATTAGTAATTATAACTTTCCTACCACTGAGGGAATAATAATAATCAACTCACTAAAAACCTTCAGTGAGAGCTGAACGACTTAAATGAGATTAAAACGTGACATCTTTAGCCTGGCACAGTAAAAAGAGCAATATTATCACCAGGTATTTCCTCTAAATTGTAATAAAAGCAAATGTTGATTCACCGAATTTTTTTGTTACTTGACGACGACACGAAACATCAGTTGCCCTCCTCGGTTACACTTCTCTCCTCTTAACTGGAGATGAAGTAATAAAACTAGAAAGGAATTTCATGCTGCGAAATAATCTTTCCGGTTATGTTTGTCCACTTTATAATCCTTTTGCTATCTCCATTATCACTTCTTAAATGATTATTTTTCTTCAGATCACGCTTAAAATAGATGACCGTCCTTTAAATACAAAATAGGTAGAATTCCTTTAATGAGCCACTCTCAGTTCTGCAATGGAGGAAGACGAAAGCTGAAGCTCAGATCTTGGATAAAGTACCCGCACTCAATATGTCGTGCAGCTATCATAAGGCGGAGGACTGGGCCCACTGCTGTGATTGGTTACTGTTGACGGACATGGCATCTGGGGTGGAGGGTACCTCCACCGCCGTACGAGCCAGGATTTCTCGCTCCAGTTCCTCGCACTTTTGACGGAGCTGAAAGGTAAACAATATGCCTAAACTAACTAAAAGAAATAAGATGAAATATGAAAGACTGTATAAATTATGGTTTTAAACTGGGGCTTCATAACTTTACCAGCGCTGGATTTTTGTCATGAATCAGGCAATTTTAAATTATCATCACCCTCTATATATAAGGCACTGAATCAAATGGAATGGATGATGTGATAAACCTCTGGCGTCTCCTTACGATTGTTCTCGACACAAGTACAACACAATTAATTATCAAAGCTTTTTAACGAAAATGCCGGCAAAATAAGAAATTTTCCGCTTGGAGAAATCACAGAATCGAGTGAATCTTTTTATACCTGTTCACAAAGAAAATGCAGTTCTCGACTTCTCTGTTCCTCTGATTCCTGCAAACAAACAACAAACGCTTACATTACTTGTGCTTGGAAAAACCGACACAAAGATCAAATAATCTGTTTATCTAGCGCTATTTTTCGCACGCGCGCGTACTCGACTCAGAAATTTCGTGCTATAAATAAACCGGCGCCTACTACGCAGGCTATACTGTATTGGGTGGCCTGTACTGGGTGGCCGTTTGACGTGTTGCGTCTATGGATCAAATCCTACAGTGTGGCCATTCGAATGAATGCTAATTAGCAGTACATTCCTCTGGTGAAGCTTGAAAAGGAAGAGCTTCAAAAGAAAGACATCGAGCAGTACTTTCCTGTGGCGCTGTTTATTATGCTGTACAATGTGTTCTAACTTTTGAGTCTGCGGATGAAATCCTAAAAAGTGGCCATCCAAATGACAAAGCTACTGCACAGTACTGTTCTACGATGCTGTTTTACAATTTTCGAGTGTGCAAAGAAATCTTAAAAAGTGAGCATTCAAATGTAAGCTACTGAGCAGTACGTTCCTGTGGAACTGTTTATTATGCTGTACAAGGTGGTTCTGAAATTTTGAGTGTGTGGATTGAGCAAAGGATTAAACGACAGACAGGCAAACAAACAAACAAGTCAAAAGGCAAAATCACATACCTGAGGTTGCATTGTAGGATTCCAACGAATATAATAACGAGTCCATAGATCCAATCTTCTCATGCTCGCCACTGGAAACAACACCTGATAACGACAAAAACATAACTTCAACGCCGAGCATAACTCTTGAAACACTCACTGTGCATTAATAATTGCAAAATAATGTGTGTACAGTGAACTCTCTCTAAGACAAACACCGTCGGGACCGGCCTGCATGTTTTTGGGGCATATTCTGGTCATTCTGAAATCAGAATACGCTAACAAAACTATGTTGTTTACATTCTCACACACAATTTTTCAGGTACGCTATCAGATAGTCAAAGTAGCGACTTCTTTCCATATTTTACGAGAAGAATAGATGCGGCAATATTTAGAGGTATTCCCAAAAAATGCCAGTAATTCTGAGATAATAAAGCTGAACCTATGCACAATTAATACACGTCTGTTTTAAGTGGTTAAGCAAAACCCTCAAACTGGAACAAGAATAAAATTAGGAAAGTGGACTCGTTTGCTCATATTCAGCACCTACATTTCCGTTTTGAAGTATTCTTAATAAAAAAAAAAAAGCACTTCTCAAGTGTCCGTTGACGGTTTAAAAGTGTTCGTTGTCCGTCTTAGAGAGGTGTCCTTCTTACAGAGAGTTTAGTTACAGTAAAATGACTGAAAAACAGCAGGGACAAACACTAGGTGTTCGTCCTTTAGAGGTGTCCGTTAAGAGAGAGTTGACTGTAAACGATATTGATAATGGCGGATATTTAGAGATGGAAGCCACGACATCCGCACGTGTTTTCATGCAAACCCTGGCAAGGCAAAATGGAATTTGAAATGGTTGTCTTTTGTTAAACGAAAAGTCCTTAAACCGGGACTAAAACGACAACAAACCCGATCCACATATGACGCCCAGAACACATACTAAGGTGCGCCAACTGAATGCGCTGTGACAGAAAACCTGTCGCGGGATTGGAATAAATAAAGACAATTCAGGTGCACGTACATGCTGGTGAAGATGTGGAGCATACAGAGGGTTCCTGAACTCCATGATCTGCAAGATTAAAAATAATAAAATGGTGTAGTGAAAACATACACCACCACTCCTGTTTGAACACTTTACAGTGATCTGAAGTACCTAGTTGCTCATCAAAATACAGTGAAACATGAAAGGAAACACCGACTGTTACATGTGTGTAGCTGTAGCTCTTTCAACTCGTGAATACACGAAGCGTTGAACGAGTTATCGCAGTGGGTCAAAATTTCACTCGATCGCTCGATCGGGTGTTAATATTGAGATTGCGATATGTAATGGTCACCTGCCTTGCCCATGGGGACGGCGTTGTAGGAAGGGGAGGGTGGGGAGTTAGACGCAGGGGTAGGGGGGGGGGGGGGTCGGTGAAGCAAAACGCTTAGGAGAGGGGAGGGTCTGAAGGTTTCGTATTCACGAGTTAGCTCACGTTGTCTGCGGCATTTTTCAATACATTAACATACACCCAAAATGTTGGGCTCATAGGAGCCTTTGATTTCTATTCGTTGTCTGCGGCATTTTTCAATACATATACCCAACTTGTTTGGCTCATTGGAGCCTTTGATTTCTATTCGTTGTCAGCGGCATTTTTCAATGCATATACCCAAAATGTTTGGCTCACAGGAGCCTTTGATTTCTATTCGTTGTCTGCGGCATTTTTCAATGCATATACCCAAAATGTTTGGATCATAGCAATAACCTTTGATGGGCAAAAGTCGCTTACGATTTCCAGGGTTTATGATCAAGACGCAAACACCAAACGTTTTCTCCGTTTATATTTTTAGATTGCTGGACTACCCAGTTAATGCCACAAACCAATAGCCCATTCACGAGTTGCTCCTAGCCTCCTTTTTAAACCGAGGCCAAGTGCAAAACCTTTAACATGCAAATAAAACTTATATCCATATGAATGGTTTGCACTTGGCCTCAGTTTGAAAAGGAGGCTAAGAGCAACTCGGAAATGGGCTTTTGACTGTATCGAGCAAAGCCTGGATTGACCAACAACATGCCAGGTAGGAAAACGAAACATAATATAAATAATCTTACACGAGTGTTGATGTAGGACCACAGAGAAATCGTCTTTACTTTCACATCCTGTTAATTAACAAAAGAAAAAATGTTAAAGTTGATTTTAAAACGAGACAATTCTCCAAAGGCTGGTTCCCACGTGATTGCTAAAGGTAAATAGAAGATCGTATGCGATCTCAGTATCGCAAGGAATGGGAAGAGTATCGAGTGGTAAAATCCATAACTCGCTGAGAGATTTCGTTCTTATTCTCCGTCGGCAAACGTTCTAAAATAAATATAATTATATAAGTTTTCGAGACTCAAGCGTCGACACGCACAATTTTGGATACACGCCTATTAGAGCCGTTTTCAATCGAGTGTCGAAAGCAATAGGCCATTTCCGAGTTGCTTTTTGTCTCGTTATCAAAGCGAGGCTGGTGCACAACCTTTCATATGAAAATTAGTTTTCATTCACATGTAAATAAAACTAATTTTCACATGAAAGGTTGTGCACCAAGCCTCACTCTGATAACGAGACGAAAAGCAACTCGGAAATGGCCTATTGTGATTTGTTAAAAAATCTTGTTCCACTTTATCAATCAATCAGAAGTAAAACCAATCGTAACGTACTCCCACGCATTTTCCCGCGCTTGGCGCCGGCTACATGTACTTCATTCGAGTTCTGATTGGTCCATTGGATTGTCTGCGTCTGTTGTGATTGGCCAGAGTAATATCTTTGGTTTTGGTGTTACGACACTCAATCGAAAACTGCTCTAAAAGATGGTTACTATATGATCAACAAATAGCATGCAAGTGATAGCAGAAGTGTCCATTCTCTCCAATCATGAAATTTACGGTACTCCAAAGCGTACACCTCAAAAACGTGCTCAACTGGTTCATGTGAAAACACATACCTCCTTGACTCTTTGGAGCTCAGCGTTGTAGAGGAAAGTGCCGAATAGGCAGCTAGAAAATAAAAACAAAGTACACAAAACCATTACGATTTCGAAGCGAGAAATACTCACAGAAAGGTTCATATAATTTTATTACCTATAATAGCTATGGGTAGCGCTTATTTATATCGATAAAAGCCATGGACAGTAGCGATCCATGGTGCACTCTGCAGGGTGCTGTCCCTATCTGCGGATTTTAAAGGGGCCCTTTACACCATAAAAACACAGAACGCCTCGGATCGGGAGTAGAATGTGAAGCTGTCTACAAGAGAGATCTCTCTTCTGAAACGGCTCATTTGAAGTATGGTACCGGTTCTAATGGTTAGGAAGACTGTTTAAGCGAGATACGTTCAAGGGATCGTGCCTTGGGAGTAAAAAATAAAACACGCATGTAGAACTGAATAGAAATCAAAGGCTCCTATGAGCCAACTCGTGAATATGAACCCATACTTGTCCAATACTCTGAGAAATGTATGCATAGCATTGTACTGTTATAAGTTGTGCTGTATTGTGCCGTTCTAGAATGTATTGTTAAACTGTTGTTATTGTCATATAATACAATACAATGCTATGCATAAATTTGTCAGAGTATTGGACAACCCTCATACGAAACGTTCGTACCCTCCCCTCTCCTAGACGTTTTGCTTCACCGAACCCCCACCCCCTGCGTCTAACTCCCACCCTCCCCACCCTCCCCTGCCTCTAACATCGTCCCCATGGGTAAGGCAGATGAGCACTACATATCGCGGGCTCAATGTCCACCGACCCTCCCCTCGGTATGTACTTGGTGTATTCCTTATTATTTTGTATTTAAACACTTAGTTTTTATTTCAGTAGAAAAAGAAGATAAAAACAGCAGAATAGGGAATCGAACCCGGGCCGTATGATCTGCTCCTTGCACACTATCCACTACACCACAGAGGACTAGCTGCCGGAAACTGTAATTTTTAAGGGATATAAGATAATATGCTGCTAGCCCAGACCATATATAAGAACTAACCTTTTCGATACACTGGAAATACTGGAATCAGTGCTTAAACCTAAATACTAAAATCAGTGCTTCAACCCTAGATACTGTAATCCGACCCTAAATTACGCTGCAATATATCTAAATACATTATAGTAAGGGATACATGAAGTACCATGCGTTATGATCAGGGATACACCAAGTACCTAGGCTCCCCTCTCCTAGGCGTTTTGCTCCAACTGACCATTACATATCGCGGGAACATTGTTAACAGCCGATCGAGCGAGCGAACGATCGAGAGATCGAATGACATTTTCTCCCACTGCAAACTCGTTCAACGCTTCGCGTATTCACGAGATAAAAACAAACAAACAAACTAGAACGGGGGCGCCGGCATTTACACAATGCGACTCTTAATCAGAACTGTTGCAATGTCCATTCAAGTCATGCCATTAAATTTTAGGCTGTGTAAACCTTAAGTTTACTACTGACGGATAGGACAAACGCTACACAAATGAAAACGTTATTTAGTTACGTTATGCAGTTTTACACTACAAGGTTTCGAATCGTACCTGGTAAGATGATCCAATATGGTTATCAAGAAATTCTCATTGAACTCAAACGCACAAGGAAACTGAAAGAAACACATCGTCACAAATTATCAGCTTAAGACCCGCAATGTCAGTTCAAAAGTGCTGAAGGTGGTTGATTTGGTTCGGCTTTAGCTGGGCCCTGTAAATCTGTAACGGTTTTTTAATCCGGTTTACTAATCTTGATCGAACGGCAACCAAACACAGCATGTTTTGCCGTCCTTGTCATGGTTACATATTTTCCCGTGCAGAACACCCACTGCCAGGCTGTTCATTCGGCATCGGAGATCGGAGAATTCTCCGGCTAAATTTCGATGGCAATATGTAGCTATCTTCGCTCTTTCATAATATTCTCCTGTTACTTTACACTATTCTCCTGCTACTACAATTCTTAATTTTCCCGCGTTTGGCATCGGTTGCCTGCTTTCCCGCCATTCTCATGGTTGCATATTTTCCTGCGCCTGACACCCAGTGTATATTTTGCCGCGTTTGACACCGGTTTCCTGCTTTCCCGCCATTCCGACACGGGTTGCATGTGTACCCGCACTTGGCATTAGTTTTTTGTTTTTCTTCCATTTATGATTGGTTCATTGTGTTTCTTACGTTTGGTTTCTCTTTTTCGAAATTCATGAAAAGTAAAATAAAATTACGGAGCGGAAAGAAACAAACCTGTCTGGTGACTTGCCACACACAGTCCATAAATTGTAGAAATACCGGGGAGCGCTGATCATCCGCGTGATTTTTGTCTCCATGACCGTAACGCTGCAACAACAAAACGTAGAAAGGTAAGAGCTGTTTTCAAAAGTGATCCGCGTTTGCTTTGCTTTTGCACAACTACGCTTTGTGTTTGGTTAAAAAAAAAATCTCGCGCCACTTTCTCAACCAATCACCTGTTAAACCAAAACCAATCGTGACTTGCTCGCACGCGTTTTCCCGCGCTTGGTGGCGGCTACATGTATTTGCTTCGAATTCTGATTGGTTCATTGGATTGTCTTTGTCTGTTGTGATTTACCAGAGTAATTACTTTGGTTTTGGTTTTATGATAGTCAGTTGAAAACACTTCGATTGGAAGATAACTATCCAAATATATGCAGGGACTTCAATCCGGGGAGGGGGGGGGGGGGGGGGGTACTTCCACATATAAGCTATATAGGTATGTGCCGCCACAAGGGGATGGTTTTTGAGGTGCTCGGTCGGGTTTCCTTTTTGGTATGGTGATATTAGATAGGTTTCCTTTAAATTGTATCAGCTACAGTAAGTTGCGGTACCTAAACGCCTCAATCGCCAAGCTTAACGAAAAAGACCCGTTTAAGCGTTAATGAAGCGATTACGACCTGGACACACAATTCTGAGTTATCGTCTTTCCTTTAAATAGGGTGTCATTTCTCGGTTTCAGGGCTTAAATAGAGTGTCATTTCTCGGTTTTGGGCCTTAAATAGGGTGTCATTTATCGGTTTTGGGCCTTAAATAGGGTCAGGGTTTAAGAACCTTTACGGCACACACCTATTCTAAATTAACGCGAGTACCCCCCCCCCCCCCCCGGACCCAGCTGTTGATTCTTTACCTGTTGAAACTTGTGCCCAAAACTTGTCCATTCTTTTTCAATAAGCACCTGAAAAGGAGGAGCGAGAAATCCCCATGAACACAGGTCCAAACAAGTTATAACACACAGACAACAAAAATATTATTAGAAATTACCTCAAATCCTTCAATGGTTCTGTAGTAAGGGTCAAGTAACAGCATCGCCAGCGCAGTGAGCTGAAGAATTAATGATGAAAATTATACGGATAATGTGCATAAACAAAACTTCATAAGAAAGCAAAGGCAAAAAGAAAACTTCATAAGCAAACATGGGCATAAACAAGAATTAAGAAGTGAATATTGCCATAATTATGAAAGTGATCTATGCAATAAATGCATAATTATCATAATTATTATGACATCATACCGAAAAAATCTGGTGTCAACAGGATTTGATACACCCGTGATGGGAATAATTTTATGTTACTTGTGTCCTGAGCTTGTCATCTCACATCTCATCCACGTTGGCATGGTTAGTACATCATGTATGCTTACCTGTGATGTCCTGTCCCATCCATCACTACAGTGTACAACTACTGAGGTTCGACATCTGTCCACAGCATCAGCTATCTTAACAGCACCAGCAAGAATCACCTGAAATCAGTACTGCATGTAAGAGCCTCATCAAATTTGTCAGAATAAAATAGCCACGAACGCATTCATTCTTTGGGAAGATCAAATGCTCTTTTTCATGGGCAGGGATGATTGCATGATGAGTAACATTAATAACAATTAGGTTTACTGTACACAGGAAGCTCGCATCACCGAAGCTTTATTAAGTGAAGGAAGCCACCCGAACAGATTTTTACCTTAACAATGAATTTGTTTTGTGGAGGAGCAGTGGTTGGTGGTATGAGGCCTGGTCTCGGCCGTCGTGTTGTTTCCTTAGACAAGAAACGCTATTTTACATTGTCTCTCTCTCCACCCAGGTGTATAAATGGGTATTGGCAACAAAATGCTGGGAGTAACCCTGTGATGGACTAGCATCCCATCCTGGGGGGAGTAGCAATATTCCTAGTTGCTTCATGCTACAGAAACCGGGTTAACCTCCGGCCGAGTGGGACCCCGGTGGCTCGTGTACGGCTTAACCTATGAATCAGACTGTGCCTCAGACTGTTTCGTTTTTATTTAACTGAAAGAGGGTCAAAGAGGATGGGGTGACAGAATTATAGTTGTGACCTAAGTTCAAGTTTGTAAAATACCTTGATGTGCTCGAGCCAATGAGTTCCTTCCAGGTTTGTCAGCCAGCGAACATCATCAATTGTTGGAAAGCAAATATCCTTTAGTTTACGCAAGCTAAAGATAAAAACACAACAATGCATGTGATGCCTGCAGCTTTCACTTGAATGTATACAATTTTAGGTTTTACCCACAGACTCGAAAGTTGAATGTAGCATAATTTATAGAACCACAAGTACTGCTTACTAGCTTTCACTCAAATAATAACCAAACATTTCATACACACACTCAAAAATTAGATCCACCTCATACAGCATAATAAACAGTACCACAACTTTAGAAGGTGCTGCAACATCTCAATAACTAAAATTCTTGTGTTTCATTTCAATGATAATATGTATGGTTTCATCCACTGACTAACAAGTTAGAACCAAAGTGAAAATAGTTTAACAGATAGAACAAGTGCACACCGCACCTTTCTCTCATGACATGAATGTTAGCAATGTCCAAGAAAACAAGCTCTGTGTTTTGGTAGTTCTCCTGCATTTCATAGCCTCCTCCTTTGGCCTGGAATTACAATGAGAGTCAAAATACAAATTCTCCTAAATGTGGACTACAGTTGAAGCTCTCGTAGGATCTCAAGGCATATCTCCCGCGACTTCGATAAAAATGTTTGTAACTACATGTACATGTAGAGCTGCAAGCTCAGGACGGTGAAGTCTTGTAAGCGACCACTCACTATTAACGAGACAGAAGTTGGTCGCTTACAGGAGCTTGCAACATGACAAAGGAATTATGCATTCAGTGTTCACACTATGTTTATGATATAATTATAGCTGAAGTAAATGTCATTAATCTACGGTGTATGTATCAACATATTTCAACAGCTCTCAGCTAACTGCTCAGTGTTAAAAGAAAAAGGAAATTTGACCTCAGGGGTGGTCGCATACAAAAACTTAAAACAAAAACAACAAAAAACTGTGCATAAATTCCAAAGGTGATTGTGGTCGCTCAGTACGGGAACTTTAACTTGCAGAGTTTAAAGGGACACTGTCCTGGCTGATATACTCGTGTTTTCATGATTACGAACAGGAGCTTGCTTTAAACTTACTTTATTATCTTGAAATACCGAGGAAAAATCGCCAAAAGTGATTAAAGCAAAGAGAGACAAAATCACGCCTACAAAAGAATGACAATTTTGATTTCTTGACCGCCTGTCAATAAATCAAATTTGATTATCTGTAATCCACTTCCATCCTTGCAATCCTGCACTTTATCTCCAAACTACTGCTTCTATGTTGCTCTGTAGAATCTTTTTATCCAGTTTAGTTGTATATTTGGTAGCATTTGGCGATATACTGTAACATGGAAATGAGCTAAGCAAAATTTTGTGATTTCGGCAGGTCAGTATCCTTTTAACTGAGAATGTAAACAGGGTTTCATGTGAGTGGTCGTCAGTTGGGGGAGCTGCATTGGCCGCTTACAAGAACTTCAACTGTCATAAACTTTTCTGATAATGTTAGGTGCGAGAAAATACATGTAGTTTCACATCAGAACGAGAGTGAGTAGTTCCTCTTTTCTTTTCCCAATGTGCACTCAAGATCTATAATCTGCAGGTCACTGCCCTAATACATGTATTTCTGTAGGAAAAGGACGACTGTTTGCTATGTAATTACATGTATCTCATTCAAGAGGGGGGTGAAATTCGAACTGTAAAATTGTTTCTAGAGCGATACCGTACAACAGTTTCGCTTATGAGAAAGATCTAATGTTCATCGTGTTGTTATTGATGTGATGAACCTTACCATACCGAGCTTGAATTTATGCCATCTTTCTTTATTTATCACCACACACGACACTGTCGACATTAATTTTGTGACCCTAGCAGAACACAGGTAGTCGTACAACACTATTCAAGGGAAATGGGTTGAGGTTTTGATAACAAAATATTATTTATTTACCTGATTTGCCAGAGCATTAATTTTAGGTCTTGCATCCATGATTAACAGCTTATGGCCTCTTGCATTGGCATCCAAAATAGCCTAAAAACATGCATAAATTACTCTTGGTTATGGTTTTGAGCCCTGTTCAAGGTTTTACTAATGCTTTCTTTGCAATGCAACTTCTGAAGTTGCTGAGTCACCAATTTAGCTGTAATTTCCACAAATAACTTGGAGTAAAGTTCATACACCACACCTGAAAATATCTTTCATCATCCTTATTTCTGGTTTTTCCTACCAGTCCAGCATTGGGCTGACTGGCGCGAGTGATGGACGCTGAATTCTTTGGGTGCAGCCAAGAGAGAACCTACAAGCAACAAGCAACCAGGAAGAAAAAATGTTGGCAACTCAGGCATGTAGATTCAGTTTTTAACAGGTGGGAATATAGAACTGACAGACAGGTAAAAAAGAGAAAACGTAGTCCTTTTAAAGCTGTATTTGGCTTTTACAGCCGGAAAAATGAAGTTCTACAGCTGGGTAATTTCCCGGGTTCCTGGCTATTATCTACATCCCTGTAACTAAGATAATTACACCACCCCCTGACAACAAATTACTGCGGAGTTACTAAGTGGGCCAAATGCCTTGTACAAGTAGAGCACCATAATTACAGAAAGGTAAAAATTGAATACGCTGTATCTAATATGCAAGTCATTTTCCATGGTCATGGCATGCATCTGGGTTACAGCATATGTACAACGTATATACACGTATGAGGTGCTAAGCAGGATCTTATTTAGATTTTTAAACACTCTGGTAAAACAGGCTATACGGTGATGCTGGGATTTGAAAGTTGCCTTCTAAAAAGCTTTTGTTTTATTTTCCTTCCTTCCTTTCTTTTATTTATTTACATGTTTCTTTCATTCCTTGACAGGCATGAGGGTTTGGTTCTGAAGAATGTAACATTATTTTTTCCCAATATCAAATTTAAAGTAATTAAAGATGAGAACTTAATAATAATATTAGAGAAGGAGGGCTGTATTCAGAACAATTCCGGTATGTCTGACTATCAACACACTAAAATAATTGAACTTTGTGCTCTAGTTACTGCGCCTTTCAATAACATACGGAATTTAAATTGAAATCTCCACCAACGGTTGCGTTATTCCCTGCCATCAATCATAATTAAATACGAAAGCCAACGGACCATGTAAAAAAGAAACAAACAAAATGGATCGAAGTCTACCAATCATAATGCACGGACGTGACCTTTTGAACTCATTGAAGTGAAGATCTGTTTCCCGAGAGGTAAGCTAAGATGATTGACGGCAGGGAATAACGCAACCATTGGTGGAAATTTGAATTTCAAATTGCATATGTTATTGAAAGGCACAGTAACATGAAATTCTTTACTCAGTTAAATATGGATCAAATTTGTTGCATCAACCCATGTCTGAACACAGCAAGAATGCCACTCTGGTCACTTCATTGCCGCCTGGTTAGGTCATTTGGTAGACTGAAGTCTAAAGATCTAAAAATCAATCAAAGATATGACTCACTGGTATTCTTTCTCTGCTGCGGAATGCAGATACTTTTTTCAAATCCTCATCAGTAACGGAAGCTGGCACTGCAAGCTAAAAATAAATTGAAACAAGTATTTATTAAAGCAAACAAGATGTACATGTAAGAATGTCATTAGAAATGACAGTGCACATCAGGGACATGTATGGAAGTTACGTACCAGAGCAGGATAAGTCTCACATAGCTCGTATTTTTCATTGATCCTTGTGATCTGCCAACACTCATTAGGAACATTCTGAAATGAAATAGGAACCATTAATTTAATACTGAACAATAACTGAATACAATAATACCCAGTAATAATAATTAGTATATATTAAAACAGTGGATAGGGTCATTGGCATGCTCTGATTGGCTACTGAAACTTGGGATAGCAACTGCTATTCACCTCCAAGCAATTTGCATAGGGATGTAGATTCAGTTTTTAACAGGTGGGAATATAGAACTGACAGCTGGTGTTACAAACGAGAAAAATGTAGTTCTTATAAAGCTGCACTTGGCTTTTATAGCCGGGAAAATGAAGTTCACAGCCGGGTAATTTCCCCGGTTCCCGGCTATTATCTACATCCTTAAATCGTTGACAGGAATAAATGAGTTAAAAATCGTCACTTATGTGCTATAATTATTATCTCACTGTTTTAGTAAATACTAAAACAACTATTCATCTCAGTGTCGGTGGCCAGTGGTGGATATTTACCTCACCACTTCACGGCCTGGTCACCTGGCCACCTCCACTTTGGTGAACAGTTGTTAATTGTTTACAGTGTGGCCACTGGTGAGGGTCTATTATACTCTGGCGGGCTGGCAGTTTAAGCCATTTTTTAGTGTCGGTTTGCGGGTACATTCGTATAATCTGGCGGTTTACGGTCCAGAAATATCGGCGGTTTCGGTCTTGAGGAAAAAACCAAAGCGGTTTGCGGTCTAGGAAGAACAAACTATGGCGGTCTGCGGACTGTACGACCCCCTATAATAGACCCTCACTGGTGCATTACTTAGTCTGGAAAACAACATTAATATGACCAACCTGTAAATATGACTAAGGTTTTATGGCCTGTTGGTCAGGTCATATTAATGGAGTTTTACTGTCAGTATATAAAAAAAAAAAAAACAATTTCCACAGTTGTTAAAAGGTCATAAGAAAAAATATACAATAAAAACCCGCATACAAGAACACCCATTTTTGGGGTTCAGGCTGATTGGGTTCTTATATATCGGGTATTTTAGGTGAAATCAGCCTGAAAGTGTTCTTAAGTGTTCTTAATTTTTTACTTCTAAAAAAATATAAGGGATTTACTAACTATGATGAAATACATAACTTTGCATATTTTTCATGTAATTATAAGACTTTTAATTCCAAATACAGTTGTTGTACATTTGCTATACACAGCAAGTGAAATTACTAGCATTTATACAGAGATCTTAGTGCAATACCACAGTAAAGCTACAGACACTATTTGTTCTATTAAACTGAAAAGGGAAGAGTTTTTATATATAAGAACAATTTTCAATTTTCAGGCTGAATGTGTTCTTATATATGTTGTAGTTTAAAATGATCTTAGGTTAAAATGATTTTAAACTAGTTTGATTTGTACTTTTCTTTGTCTTAGGATTATGGTAATGAATCTGGAACAAAAGGAAATCAAATCAAACTAGTTTGAAATCATTTTGACCTAAGATTCATTTTAAACTACAACATATATATGCTCCTTTTTTATCAAATTTCAGCCTGGGTGTTCTTAATCCACATGTTCTTGTATGCGGGTTTTTACTGTACTATTAATGACAATTATATTTTAATACATTTAATAAATTATATGTACTTGTTTTAGCTACAGCATATACTTTTTAAACATGACTTTTATCTATATCGTCATTTGTTACCTGTCTTAGAAATTCTTTCTCTGGATCAAAAACATCCCAACCATTGACTTCAAATCTTTCTTTGTATGAGAATGCAAAAAAAGGCTGGGGAAACACACAAGAATACAATGAATGAAGATGACAGTTAGAAAATTACTACTTAAAAGGACAACAGCCATGGGAGGTTATCCAGAGTTGAGTTTATGACTGCCTCAGCACTTTCCTTGTGTTAAAGTGTATATGACAGTGATTTATTTATTTGCTTGATCAAATCTACATGATCTTTTGATAAGAAAATGGAAGAAAATTTTCGATATCGATTTTTCTTCTCTGCGTTGAAAAAACATGAAATTTCACTTCCGGTGTGTTACAAAACCGTGCAAGAAGAAAGACTGGAAATAATTATATAGTCTGCTGTGACGTCAATACAGGAATGCCAGTGTCGAGGTTTCTCAGTTCCTCACATTTTTTGATGCGCCCTGAGGAAGGAACCTGGTTCTATTAAGGTGTGTTGTCTATGGTTGTAGCAACATGCACCAAATGACAGAGGAACTGAGAAATTGCAACACTGGCATTCTTGTATTGACGTCACAGTGGACTATTTCCAGTCTTTCTTCTTGCGCGGTTTTGTAACACACCAGAAGTGAAATTTCACGTTTTTAAGACAGCCAAAACGCGGAGAAGAAAAATATCGAAAAATTTTTTCCATTTTCTTATCAGAACATCATGTAGATTTGATCAAGCAAATAAAAAAATCACTGTCATATACACCTTAAGCTTTATAAGTCAAGTAATATAACAAACACAAGGAACAGTGTTTCATCAGATAGTCAAACACTGCGAAGTGGGATGAAAAATGAGGCGCAGCTGAGTTTTTTTTAACCCACTTCGAGGTGTTTGGATACCTGATGAAACGTTCTTCCGAGTGTTTGATATAGCTTCTCAAACTGATCATTAAACGTGGAGAAAACAAAGGAATAAAATCACCAAAATCTGTTGAAATTAAGACCGGATATCAAAACATCCTTCACTGTAGTGATTTCCTTTGTGTTCTTGTCATGAATTATTAATAAATGAGTTTGAGAAACCTTAATGACAGCCTATTCAGTGTTATTTTCATTTCTTGATCACCTTTTGTATCTATTGCTACTGTATCAACACATTTATGTGTACTACACACATGTACATGTACAGGAACCTGAACATACATGGATGTAGAATGCCACAGTACATGTATACCAATGAAAAAAAAAAAAAACTCATAAAGACAACCAGTGATTAATCTGTATGTTTATGATTAACAAATTCTTGCTTACCTTTGAATTTGCAACAGGAAAAGCATACAGCTAAACAAGGTGAAAATTAAATTTATAAAGAATTGATCAGTATGGAGTATTTCATTATGAAGCTTAACTGGAATTTCCAGAGGGTTGGGGGTGAGGTGGGTTAAACCAAAAACAACACAATATTAAGAAATCATGTTATGTAATATTTTTCATGCTTTAAACTGAACATTAAAATACAGAATTCAATAATATTGTAAATTGATGCATACACATAAGTCCTGGCCAACATTTTTTAAATATTTAATAAATCATTAATTTCTACATGTAAATATCATGTGTGCTCTGAATTATTGACTGCCAGACATTGATTGTCAGCCAAATTTTTTCTGCTAGGAAATCAAAGGATTGTTATATACAGAGTATGTGTAAAAATGCTTTCAAAGATGCTTGCTAATATGGAATACAGTGTAAAGTGAAAATCATATTCCTAGCAAGATTTATCGCATTTAAAGAACGCAATTCTAATTTCATGTCAGTTGCCTTGTGCCTCGCCTGCAGTAAAATTTAAGATTTTTTGGTGTCCGGACTGCCGTTTGGCCGCCCCTATTGCTTTTTTTAGGGGCTCATTTCTGCCGGAAATTCCTTCGAATGCGTCTCCATAATCTCTGATTACTGCTAGTATAATTATACATGTAGGTTCTAAACAGAAAATCATATCATGCCCAAATAATATCATGGTACAAAAAAATTAAAAACAATACCATGAGCTTGTCATACACTATTCTTCTGGAGTGATTCTCTTGTTTGTGTGCAAAACGCAGATTTCTCATGTCCTGAGAATATATAAAAATAACATATTAAAAGCACATTATTATTGACCTGTGGTGTTTAAAATACAGCAGTACAGTTGCTGCTAAATAGAGGATTTACAGTATTATTCTTTGAATAGTTAGTGCCACATTATTTTATACAGTTGAAGCTCTCCCGAGTGATCACCTTGGGACTTGGGTCACTAATGAGAGCGTTCAATTCTATGGCATTGCTAAGAATTTCAATTAAACCCATCGATCAATGATGAGCTTGGGAGCTGGTGCCTGAAAGGATGGTAGAGGCATGGCAATTGAGGTAACCATGACAACCCTGTGAGCGTCAACCACCAGGCACCGTCACACTGATGGACTCAGTGGAGTACTTACCTGATACTCACCTCGCTAAGACTTGACAAGGATCCGCAAAGATTGCTAATGCTTGTATGTGATCCGCAAAGATCAGCAAACTGAGCTGCAAACAAGTACAAGAGGCGAAACACCTAGCCGCCCCTTAAATTTCCCAAAGCCACCCTGCATGAAGCATACTCGCAAGTAGTGCCACCGCTGACCCAACTTAATGTCTCGAGTTTAACCTAGCCTAAATTGCATTTAGCCCCAATAAACAGGGTTACACGAGGGTGGTTATAACTAGGGGAGATTTCAACTGAATTAGGCAAGTTATTACAGTGTACCTTGCAGAACAACTCCAAGCCATATGCGTTTTCCCCTCTGCTAGTGGTTCCACCAATCTTTTCCACGCGATAAATGGTACCGAGAGGCACTTCGACAGTAAAAGGTGGGTCCTACGTGTAAAACAAAGTCATGAATTTTGAAATAAGTCAATGATTGACTTATGCATGTACATGTACATTTCAAGATTGCAATAATCTTGTTGTTGTTTTGTTATATGAACAACAAAATTGTACATTCACCCCTTAAACAAGCCTGGATCTGAATTGGAAGACTAAGTGTTTTTTAAGCAAAGTTACCTCATCAGCCTTAAAGTGAAGTCTATAGTTTGTAATTTGAAGCAGACCACGCACAGCCCCACTGAATGGACAGAGAAAAGTGACTTCTTTAGCTGGAGAAAGAAAAATAAGTAAAAAGATCAACTGGTCAGAGATTCAGTTAGTGTTTATTGTTGATCCCTCTTGATTTGTTTTTAATAATTCCTTCATTGATTAAAGACGTTAAAGCAAATACAAAAAATATATACATTGTAGTAATGATAGTAATAATAATCAAAAGTCCAAAGTTTAAATGGTAAGATTTTGAGGTAAGGTCGTACGGGTGATTTTTGAGTAAAACGTCCTCATAGAATTAGAACTCAGTCTTCTGACAACCACCCGGTCACTTGTTTTAAGCCACTTCTAACCAGAGGATGGTGAAATTACAAACACCCACTGCCTTGTACGATGGTTTTGACTTCGTAATTGTTGCTTGTTCCCACAAATGGTCACCTGTGATCAATATTATCAGAAGCATATGGTGACCCCCATAAACTATAGAAAGCCACCTTAACCTATATTAAATACTTATTCAACCTGCACGAGAATGGATTTTACCTGCAACATGTACACCTAATTGAAAAAAATGTTGTTGGGTAAAAAGTATAAACCACGTGACAAACTACCATTCAGACCTTCAGACCGAACGCATACTGAAATGTGTGACACCTTAATGTCACAAGTTTATTTTACACACAGTAGTTTACAGGCAGAGGTATAAATAAATGAGAATGAGCTATGTGTTTAAAAATTTCTAACCAGTTTGAAAAATTGAAACTGGTTTGAAAATTTCAAACCAAAGATTAAATTTGAACCAGGTGAGTTTGAGAGGATTGGAAAGTAGTAAAAAAATAAAATGCAATCTGCCGTTGTCTGGGGCTTGGGTTCTCATGTACAATAACATGACAAAAAATTTAGCTTTAATGTCACTAACCGCTTGCTTGAACTTTCTCGCCATCAAGTAGCCGCAGGTCACCTTGAGAGCTTGGGTCACCCTGAATGCCACAAATTTTAAATACTGTATCAGTCAAATGTATTATTGTGTCTACCTGAGAACAAGGCAGACACTACATGTATGCTAACCTGATTCCACTATATGCTTTGTATAAGATGAGTTATACTTTTGAGATTGCTTGTAAGGTTTTTCTGTTAGGTTTACACTATGCACTACATAAAGAACATGCATGTTAAACATGAACTGTCAAATAAGTGACGTAAGGGCTACGTTGGAATAATGAATAATTATCAATTTATTATCAATGCATTGTACTACATGAAGTATATCATGGATGGTAAGTGTGAATTGTCGATTAAGTGAAGTAAGGGCTACATGCATGTTACTAATGTCAATAATTATCTATCAAGTAAGTTCCAACACGCCTCGTGAAACTTAAAAATAATTATTTAGTGATGGGTAGACACATACATGTATACACTGTACGTGTCACAGATCTATTTTTATAGTAAGGCCTTCAAATTGAATTAGTAATGACTGATCAAATGCAAATTATACACAGAGGGTACAGATAGAGTTCTAATCAGATCTGACCAAATATATATTGAACACAATACAATTACATGACATGTACATATCACATCACATTGGTCAAAAATCAGCTAATTGCCAACCAGTGTTTTGCATTGAGTTAGCTTGGTGCCATCCTCTGTAAAAATTGTTAATTTATTTTTTATTTAGTGTACTTTTTTAGAGTCAGTAATATTTAATTTTAACCTCTGCTAACAGGCACCTTCCATATACAGTGGACAACTCTAATAAACAAACACTAAGTTATGGTCCCACACACATACACAGTACTAATACAAGCCAGACACTTTCTCCCTTTACTTCCTGTGGGTGCTGGCAAGGGAGTACCATATTTTCTCAATTAAATGCCCCCGGCGTTTATTTCAAACTTGGCCTAGTGGACCCGGCGTTTCTTTGAATCAGCAGTTTTTTCTCGCCCGCCATTTTTTAAGAAAGGGTTATTATTCATTTTTCTTGGCAGCCATGTACCTTGCCCTTAAATCTTAAGTTTATTATACCACAAATAAACGTTTGAGGGGCTTACTTACAACTTCCTCTATAATACCCGGCATTTATTTGGGGCCCAGCGTTTAATCGAGAAAATACGGTATCTGAATTTTGAATGTTAAAATGACAATGTTATAAAGTTTAACCTTCTATAAATAGATGTTGTAGGTTATAATTATTTTAGGTTAAAAATTATTTCAAACTACATGTAGGTTAATTTTTATTTACTTTGTCCCAGATTCATTAACAAAATCTCAGACAAAGGAAAATAAAAATTAACCCAGTTTGAAATAATTTTAACCTAAAACAATTTTAATGTACAACATAGACACCTCTCTGCACAGACAGTTCAATCTGGCCTCGAAGATGTCAGTTTATGGAAGGTTTAACTGTACCCCCTCAAATTATTGGACATTGGGGGCATGATTCTCAATGAGTCATGGCCGTGGGTTTGTCTATGCAACCTTCTTCATTACAAGATCCAGAAATAAGTCACACACTGACAACAAAACATTCAAGAACACATCTTAGTGCAATAGTTTATCTTCACTTTTTGTATTATTAGATCTACGTGTACATGTAGATTTTTATTGTTAACCAATACCTAAGAAATACTGTAAATCATTTTTTAATTAAGGTCCGGGGGGGATTATTTAATTCAGAAATGTATGATTGGAGGGGAGGAGAGGGGTTATTTAATTCACAGAATAACAGCACATACATTTGTACCGGGTGAGTGGTCAGTGAGTTACACTCGCCTGGCAGTTGTTTTACTTGCTTGGGCGAGCAGGCGAGCATTAATTTCTAACCCTGGCAATTGGTTTTGTACTGTAAATTCTGCTATCTCAAATTAATGTTTGTTTGAATAAGCTTGAGAAGCATACCCTATCTCCTGAGTAACCTTCCTCGGACAAATCATTGTTTGGTGAATGAGTTCTGTTCTGAGCAGAGCTTCCTTCAGATGTCTTGCTGTGGGAGACGCTTTTCATTTGGGCGCCATCCATTTGTGAAACTAACTCTGGAGACTTCTTTTCACTCTCCTCACTATTACCTTAAAGTAAAATTAAAAATATCATGTTAGTCACACACAAAACATGAATTAAAGGGACAATGTTCCGGCTGAAATAACGTGTTTGTCATGAACTGTAATCCACTTTGATCCTTGCAATCCTGCATTTTAGCTCTAAACTACTGCTTTTGTTTTGCTCTATAGAATATTTTTATCCAATTGAGTTCTATATTTCGTGGTATCTGGCGTTATAACTTGGAAACAAGTAAAGATAAATTTTGCCATTTTGGCGGCGGGACAGTGTCTCTTTAAATGTAACTCCATAAGGTAGTGGAGTCATGGCTGTGTAGTGCTAGTGTATTGGGCTTCAGATCCAGATCCAAAGGCTGGTGGCTCAAGGCATGGTCTCAGCCGCCCTGGGGGGGGGGGGGGGGGGGGAATGTGACAGAGGGGCAGGAGCCCGGGAGAACTGGGGTCGGGAGGGATACAAGGGATGGGAGAAGAAAGGGCGGGAAGTGGGATCTCTACAAAGGTGGGAAGCGGGAGAGAAATTCAAAAAGGCAAGCTTTCGTTATTTATTACTGCCAGGAGCGGGGTAATAAGCTCCTGTTACTGCTTATCATCCAGTCAAAAACATGAACCCAACAACGTTTTTTCACTTTCATTTAATGTCCTCTGAGGCTTAAAACAAAATTTTAATGATATTTTAGCATAAAATAATAGTTAATGTAAGAAAGCAACATCAAATCTGAGCCCGCAATCACCTCTGTGGCCTCATCTCACATGTTGCTCCTTATTTGGCACAAGTCAATCAAACAGGTTAAATTATGTGACCTTTCTCAATCACCCTCATCTCAGAAGGCTGCAAGTTTCCCCGCAGCAAAATTGATCCCTCCCGCCCTCCCATACTTATTTATTGTCTATGCTATAATTGCTTTGTTGCTTAGACCTTAGTCGCTTACTAAATTTGATTGATGGAAAACTTTTACTCATTAAGTCTTATCAATAAATTAAGGGCGGGGAATTGCTGCCTGCGGCACCCCTTCAGCCCTGTGCTGAAGCCCCGTCAGGGAGGGGACGTTTTGTTACTCTGGACTGGGTTAACTTGTCCCCAGGTAATTCTGCCAGCAACGACGTCCGCCTTGCAGTACAGGCATGAGGCACCCCCTCGGCATGGCGCCATGTGCCGAGGCCCCTCATCCGGTGGGTTTATCCGGTCGGTGGGTTCTATCCGAGCCTTGCCAGTATATTCCCTGCCCAATTTATGCCCACAAATGAGTGTCTTTTATTGTGTGTCGAAACATTAATATGCGAAAAAATGTAAATTGATACTCGGGCTAAAAAAATTTAGTTTCAAGTCGGTTATGTCATACAGCTGTACACGTGTGTCAGGGCAGGAGTCGGGAGACAAAGGGACACAAAAGTATGGGAGGCCGGAGAATGGGGTACAGGAAGCTGGAGGTTTTGACCCCCCCCCCCCGGCCCTCCTGTCCTGTTGTTTCCTTAGACATGATACTTTACTCCACAATGTCTCTCTCCACCCACATATACAATATAAATGACCTAACCAGCAGGCTTTCAACTAAATAATCAATTACATGTAGTCAGAAACTGGTCAGAAGCATGATCAGGATCAAAGACTGCTGCTGCTAGTTTGTTTATGGATCTCAATTATTTGCAAATGGCTTGAAAATACATGTACATGTATGATGTCATTTTCCAAGAAACCTTCACTGTATGTACATTTAACTCTAGCACCAAAAATCAAAGGTGAAAAATAAAGCTTCTGTGTTTAAAATACCAAATGATTCGGATGCTAGCCTTGTATAAGCTTAAATACTGATTCTTGAATTGAACTGCACGACTGACATGATCGATCATAATTCCTTTATAGACCATCCGTCGGTGTAACAAAAAGTTCCACGACCACACTAAGTAAAGGATAACTTACAATAAAATTGCGCAATGAATCAATAAAACATTGAATTTCTTACCTGTATCAATTCAAAGCAACGGGACTTGAAATTCTCAATGAAATTTATCGGCCATTTTGAATGATATTGGGGTTGGGGCCCAGCCAAGCCTCGCTATGGAATGTGAACACAGGAAGTCTGGGTGCGAATGACGCACAGAGAAGACTTGGCCGCCATTTTGGTCACGCGAAGTCGAAATTGGCGAAAATTTGATATGTAAATGGCTGAAAATCCTCCAAAATAACATAAATATTTATGCATTGGAATATTCGTGAATAAAAAATATCGCAAATTTGCAGTTTTGTGATTCTTTTGTACGTCATCAGCCGACCAAGCCTTTGATGCTGAGGACTGGGCATGATGCAGAACACTGAGTCGAGGTTCGAATTCTCAACGATGGCGACAGCTGAGACGCTAAAAGTGAGTACTTCCTTCGAATTTTGTCTTAATTTCTTTCACAAAACATGATGTGTTCTGCTAAAGAGGGTTAATTCTCTTATATTAGGTGTTACTTCAAATGTTGTTTTAGAAATAACCCCAGTTTTCCGTGGTCTGCGGTCAAATTCTTTTTCGTGAAAAATTTCCTTTTTCGAACAATGGAAATTGACATGAAAACATAAGCTCGCATCCAAACAACACCCAAAAGACCATTCGAAATGGGCAAAAGATAACAGGGAAATTACGTTAGTTTAGTCACGAATTAATCTAAATTGTTTTTAACATGTGTCTAGGTTGTCTAGAAATTGTTAAGAGACAGCTGTCCAATAGCACACACGACTTTAGCGTAGAGTATTTGTTTACATAAATATCCTCAACAAAAAATACAGTAGTAAGCACGAACTTCTGCTTCTAAAATGCGAAGCGCATGGAGAGGTAGTTGTTCCTATTTAAAGCCGCTTTAAATCTTCATTACTTTATATAAGTAGATCGTTACTATGGAATGGGATTGACTGCTGTTGGGACAAATTTCGTATACAAATTGTGTGAAATTGTAATTGCAACATTCAATTCTTTAATTTATTTGGGCTATATGCATTTACGTGTATTGTCAATTTTTATGTGTGGTATATTAGGTAAAGTATGATAACTTTTATTTGTATCAACTGTAGGTTTATTTTGAGGATAAGATTTCTTTAGTTTATTTGTTTGAATCACATAGAATTTGTTTAAATTTAATATGTTAAATGTATGTTATGTAGTTTTATAATACTCACTGTTTGAGAATTGAAAACTAAAATGTTGTTAAATTACACTCTGGTTAACCGTTTGCAACAGCAACATAGATTGTTTTGTTGTATAACTGTGTACATATAGTTTTATGGCTAAAGGAAAAACTATATACATGTACCAATATTGCCACTTGCATTTGTGAAAATCAATTTTTTGGTATTGCTCGGGAAAAACTCCCTGTACAGTAAATATTCAAGACTAAATTCAAGGCAATGTTTATTGTTCAGTGTTATTTTTTAAAGTAGCTGCATTCACAAAAATTCTTATAAAATTTTAGGGTACTTTGAGTTAAAAATTTTAATATGTACAAATCATAGAGATTTTAGTATAAATTAACCTCCAAAGTTCATGAAATTGAACTTGCATGGCCTGTTATACATTGATGGTTTCACAGAGATGATCAAGCCATTATTTTGCTAGTTGATGTATAGTTGTGTAATATCCATGCATATTATCCAACTGCTAATTTTCCAATTTTTTTAAAGAACATTTTCCTTAGTGACTACTCAAATTAGCAATCATTTTTCTCCTGTTTTTCACTCTCATGCCGAGTGGCGCTCTCTTTGTTCTTCAACCACCTTCTCTTGCCCATATATGGTAAATTATTGATGTCATAGTTGAATAATCAATGTATGTACAGTGTGTTAGTGATATTGAAACCGTATATTTAAAACCAACCCTCCTTTTTTTCTTTTTTGAATTAAACTTGTAGGAGGAACAAGAATCAAAGGAAATATCAGGTGTGTTTCATTTTTCTTTTAAAAACATTTTCTTAAATAAACTTGGTATGATGGTGATCTAATAATAAAGCTGAATTGGTAGATTGACACAGTTCAAGGTTTGCGATTCAAGCTTGTTTCACTGTCCTGACATGCTGTGCCCCTAAATACATTATAAGATGGTTTGCTCAACACTGTCAGCCTCCATATGTTTTGCAAGGTGCACATGATAAAAAGAATTTGGTAAAGGAAACATGGTAAAAGTAATGCTGGTGGGTAGACTTTGAATCCCTCATTTCTTTCAGGGCTAGTTTGGTGGGCAATCTTGTGAGTGCATGAGAAAATCACATCCCACGAGGAAATGTGAAATGCAGGAGAGAGAAAGAAAATGAAACATCAAACATTGAACGTTTGGTGACCAGTCATGCCACATTGAACTCACGTAGCTCACTGATGTTTCTGCACCATGTTTTCATTTCGTGTTACAACCAAAAATAATGTGTAAACTATGTACAGTAGTTTTGATGGCTTTCTCTGTTTCAGGGAATGATGAAACACCATCAGAAAAGACTATGGAATCAGTAGAAGATGCTGATGTTAAACCAAAATTAGAAAGTCCACCAGAAGACAACCTTTCTCTGATCACTCCAGTGTCAGAAGAGAGAAGTTTGCCAACTCCCTTAGAACAAGGACCAGTTGAAGCGACTGCCAAGGTAAATTTGCCCACACGAACCTGTAGAATTTATGCGTATCAAAGTAAGGTACAATCATTTGTGTACCATTTAACTCATGTAAACCTGGCAACAAGGCTGGCATATCAATACAGGGCTATCAATAAGGAGTGCTAAAAACAACACCCAGTCACTTATTAACTAAATGACACCCAAGGTGGTGTGCTTATCAGAAAAAGGGCATTTATTGGAAGGAGGGCATTATGGTGCATGGATTGTGCTGGGCAGTTTGCCAAATATTCATACAAGTCATGTTGTACACTGTACATGCACATACATGTACTAGTGGTTTTTAAGCTTTCAATTCATCGAGAGGTACATGTACATGTACATGCACAATGTGAATAATGAAGAAAATAATGATTATGACACGATTATAGTAATTACCTGGAAACCAAATGAAAAAAATTTTTGTCATGTTCTCTGCACAGTACATGTACACAAGCTTTTAGCCAGCAGGGTGTCCGGGTGTCCTATGGATGCCCACTTTTTGAAGAAATTCATGAAAATTGCACCTAATCCTTTACAAATTGTTGATGGAAAATATCTTCAGGACGCCCACTTTTCAATTTCTGGCTAAAAGCTTGCATGTACATAAATTTTTGTGGATTATAAAATAATGATGTGCAAATTCTGTATTACAAACAATAACTGAGCAATAATGTAGTTTGGAAACTGTCTTGTGAAAGTCACATTTTTTAATTGTGTATACCGTGTACATGTATAATATGATCAATCAACATCTGGATAGGAATATGACACTAATACATGTACTTGTAATTAATGCCACTAATTTTTAACATATTTTATATATCACTTGATGTTAACTAATCATTTCCCTGTTAAAGAATATAATTTTTATATTATACAAATGTACATTGTACTGTTGCGATGGTAACAGAAAGTGTTCAAAACATTGAAAACCACAGCAGCTGCTGTAAAATGGGTTTTTTTATTGATAGTGCTGTACATGTAGTTATGGCAACCCTCTGTAGTCAAATAACATTTAATATGTTATTTGGAAAGCTGGTTACTTTTAATTATTGTATCAACTACATGTATAAAAAGTATATGTGCTTGTTACAAAATAAATATATAATGTTAAGTTTTACATGTATATGGGGGATGTCTTATTAAATGATTCCTTGTATTAGAAATTTAGCAGAATTTAGGTTTACAACAATTTTTATTTAATTACTAATAGTAGTTTGTATGACAGTACCTGTCAGTATTAATAATGAATGGTAGATTAATAAAGGTTATCATGTACACAGTAAACTACATTGTACTGGAAATACGAACCAGGTTTTTGCCACTGAGAAAAATCTTACCTCAAGACTGTGAAGATATGATATCACTTCACATTTTTGCTACCATTTTTGCACCCATTTAATGTTAAATGAACTGAAAGGTGTTCAGTTATAGATTCATTAAAATAATATTTTGATCTGAACACCTGCAGATCCTCCAAAGGAATATTGATCTATTTTGGATGTGTTTGAATTTTTTTGGGGAAAATGTCTCAACAACCTTATAGCTATAATAATTTTTTTTATTGGAGAATTTTCAAACGTCTTCAGAAAATCTTTGATGATCATTAAATTAAAACTATCATAGTTACAAAATTAATGCTGTTTATAAATGCAAACAAAATAATGCATGGCTGCTATGTATATACTGTAAATTTGTTTCAGAGAAATTTCATATCTCCATGAACTCATGCACATGTATATTCTATTTGTCAAATTTTTACTCTGTGATCAACATACAGAACACATTGTGCATTGAATTTCCTTCTGTTTAAAGGTGGATACTGAAGCAGAGAGACAGGGTGAAATTCTGGCTTTTTACGGTGAAGAGGAAACCCGAAATTATGACAGCCCTGAGCCAGGCCCTTTGGTGGAAAAAGATGATGCTCTCACCCAGCAAACAGCAGCTAATGATAACCAGGTTTGCCTTTAAGCTTTCTGAGTTTCTGTGTCCTTGTGGAATAAAAGCTGGCTTTTATCATAAGGCAAGTGTGTTCTTCAAGTGTGAGCACCTGTTCTTCTTCAGTTGGCTTCTACAGTGTGTATGTTGCAGGTAAAATCTGGTCTCAGAGGTTAGATCAGTGTTCAATCCACATGTACATGTGGGTTAAAATATAATGTGTACCCAGTATTCAATCTCTAACACTCTAACACAAAGCTAACCCCAGCTAACTCTAATACAAAGCTAACCCTAGCTAACTCTAACACAAAGCTAACCCTAGCTAACTCTAACACAAATCTAACCCTAGCTAACTCTAATAAAAACAAAGCTAACCCTAGCTAACTCTAACACAAAGCTAGCCCTAGCTAACTCTAACACAAAGCTAACCCTAGCTAACTCTAACACAAAGCTAGCCCTAGATACAGTGTAACTCTAACACAAAGCTAACCCTAGCTAACTCTACCACAAAGCTAACCCTAGCTAACCCTAACCCCAGCACAGTGTTAACTCCAACACAAAGTTACCCCATGCTAACTCTAACACAAACCTAACCCTAGCTAACTCTAACACAAAGCTAACCCTAGCTAACTCTAACACAAAGCTAACCCTAGCTAACTCTAACACAAAGCTAACCCTAGCTAACCCTAACCCCAGCACAGTGTTAACTCCAACACAAAGTTACCCCATGCTAACTCTAACACAAAGCTAACCCTAGCTAACTCTAACACAAAGCTAACCCCAGCTAACTCTAATAAATACAATGCTAACCTTAGCTAACTCTAACACAAACCTAACCCTAGCTAACTCTAACACAAAGCTAACCCTAGCTAACTCTAACACAAAGCTAACCCTAGCTAACTCTACCACAAAGCTAACCCTAGCTAACCCTAACCCCAGCACAGTGTTAACTCCAACACAAAGTTACCCCATGCTAACTCTAACACAAAGCTAACCCTAGCTAACTCTAACACAAAGCTAACTCTAGCTAACTCTAATAAATACAATGCTAACCTTAGCTAACTCTAACACAAACCTAACCCTAGCTAACTCTAACACAAAGCTAACCCTAGCTAACTCTAACACAAAGCTAACCCTAGCTAACTCTAACACAAAGCTAACCCTAGCTAACTCTAATAAACAGAAAGCTAACCCTAGCTAACTCTAACACAAAGCTAACCCTAACCTTAGCACAAAGCTAACCGTCACCCCATCACCGTCACAAAGATACAAACAGACCATACATGTATGTAGCCAGTGCTGTGACAGTTACCTTTGTGTTAGAGTTAACTAGGGTTAGCTTTATAATTATTAGAGTTTGCTAGGGTTAGCTTTGTGTTAGTGTTAGCTAGGGTTAGCTTTGTGTTAGAGTTGGCTATAGGGTTAGGTTTGAGTAAGAGTTACAGTAGCTAGGGTTACGCAATGTAGCTTTGTGTTAGAGTTAGCTAGGGTTAACTTTGTGTTAGAGTTAGCTAGGGTTAGCTTACACTGTACCTACATCTACATGTACATGTAGATTGAATACATTTAACCTACAATGTATGTTGAATATTGAATCAACCTGAGAATGGATTTTCCCTGCAACATGTATATGTACTGTAGGCCTGGTAGACAAACAAAATTACATGTTGTTTACCCAAGGCTGTCTAAGAGCAGTAATGTATCTCAAGTAAAAAGGGGGCCATTTATTTAAAAAATTGCAATGGCAATTAGACTGAAGTGCAATCCAGGGAGTAGAATTGGACAAGTGGTTTAACAGATGCTTTGAAATCAAGATTTGAGAGCCTATGTGGACCCTTTTTTATCCTATTTTGTTAAACAGTGGGGAAAGAGCAAAAAAGAACCAATTAAAGTGGACATGATTGACACATGTACAGCCATAATTGAAGGGCTCCGGGCAAGAATGTCTTGAGTACATGACTTGTATGTTTTTGGCAACTTTCACTAAAATTGTATGTTTTAGGCCTTTAAAAGCACAGTTTTGTCAAATTAATGATTTGTTATTGTTAAGGTAATTAAAACAGATCCAAAATGGGGAAGAAAATCCACATCCTTGAGAAAATGTTTTGGGCCTTAGGACACCCTGTGTATCTTTTCAAGATAACATTTTATTCTGTTTGAAGATGGAAGATTTGTTGACCTGGCTGAAATCTTTTCAGTCATATTTACATGATCCAGTCATAGTTTTGGCAAGTGAGTCCATTTTGAGGCCAAAAATCCAAGATTTCAGTGAAACTTTTCCAACAATGTACTTAGGATGTTCTTGCCCATAGCCCTTCAATTGGACCCCCATGTAATAACTTGGCAGTTACTTCTAGATATAATTAAGTGCGTAATAATAGTGAATGTGAACAGAAATAATGCAATGTTCCTAAATTTGACAGGTTAAAGAGGAGCCTCCTAAGGAGGAGGTGCCAGAAGATGAACCACTCGCTGAAAACATGGGTAATGAAAGCTTCCATGTCAAGCATGCGTTCATGGAAAGATAGCACAAATCACAGTTTAGAACAATGGTCATAAACAAATATTGTCTGGGAAAACAGGCAGCCTCTCACAACACCAATGTATTCACCTAAAAACAAGATTAAGGAGGCTCAACTCAGTTTTTTTTTTTTTTTTTTGCCGTGGAGTGTATGTTTTGAAATCAAACTTTCACAGGGAAGACATGCTTTGATTGCTTTCATACTGCACTTCTCACCAAATTTATGCAAAGTAAAGGGAAATCATTTCAGTGTATTTTAATGGCTGGCTGTTTTAAAATAATTTGTAAGTCGGTAAAAAAGTCGCACTCGGGCCACGATGGCCCACACGGCCGTAGCTTAACCCGGTTTCCATAGCATGAAGCAACTAGGAATATTGCTACTCCCCCTGGATGGGATGCTAGTCCATCGCAGGGTTACCCCCAGCATTTTGTTGCCGGTACCCATTTATACACCTGGGTGGAGAGAGACAGTGTAGAGTAAAGTTTCTTGTCTAAGGAAACAACACGACGGCAGAGACCAGGCTTCGAACCACCGACCTTCAGGTTGAAAGTCCGACGCGCTAACCATTAGACCACCGTGCCGCCCAATTTGTTAGGGCGTCGTAGAAATGTAGAAATATTTTGCTTTATGCAAATTATTTGCTTTATTACCGCTTTTATTATTTTTTTTACATATCATGCCCTAAAAATGATTTTTGATTTACTCTAAAACCATCTTATAAGTTTTCTTGAAACTTTGTCTGCAGCTAGTGATTTGTGAGTAATACAACATTAATTTGAAAGTTTATTATAAAGACAGTGTCTTACTAGATTTTGAGAAAAACAACATTGTTTGAAACAAATGGCAGTAAGCTGGCATTGCTATAGTAACCGTTGTCGCTTCGAAACCAGTGACACATACAACTTTGATCACATTAATTTCATAAACTTGGTGAAGTACGAAAGCAATCGGAGCATGTTTTCCCTGCAAAAACATACACCTCACGGCAAAAAAAAACAAACAAACAAACTGAGTCAATCGTCCTTAAATGACCTGGAATGAAACGTAAAATTCCTTGATTTTGTGTTCTTCGCAAAACTGACAGGGAACTACATGTACAGAGTATAAGTTCCTGTCTTTTCAAACATTATCTAGAGGTACATGTAACTTTCCCCTGCCCTGGTATAGCAACATTTTGGAAGTTTTAGTTTCTTTCTTGGACCTAGTTTTCTAGGAAAATGCAGTGGGGTTAAAAGAGATTGTCTGTATTCACAGGACAAAACAGTGACTGTGTAACTTGGTTTTGCTGTGTTAAGTGTCATTTATGAGCTCCTACATGTATTATCCCATTCACTCCCAGAGTCATTATGGAGACATGAGTGTAGTTCTAACTTTTGAGTCTGTCAATGAAATCTTATAGTGTGACCATTCAAATGAAACCTCTGTCAGTACTTTTGAATGGTACCATTAATTTTGTTCTGACTTTTGAGTCTGTTGATGAAATCCTATGGTGTGACCATTCAAATGAAACCTCTTCAGCAGTACTTTAACATGGTACCATTTGTTCCAACTTTTGAGTCTGTGGATGAAATCCTGTTGTGTGACCATTCAAATGAAACCTTTTTGTCAGTACTTTTGCATGGTACCATTTGTTTTTCATTATTTTACAAAATGAAATTTGGGATTTTTCTGTTTGGCACTCTTGGGAATCAAAGGGTTAGGGAGCTAATCCTGGCACTGGTTTGTGGTCAAGAGTTGCCACTTATTTTACAGACAAACTAAAATGCAAAACTGAGAGAAAAGTAAGGTAATTTTGACTCCATTTAGGAACATTTGAGATTTCTTGGAATGTCTTGCAAGAAAAATGTTGTATCATTAGCAGGGTGGGTGTTTACTGTAAAGAGGTGTCCTGTTCAGCTGGCATGGTGTCTGTGTTTTGTATTGTTTTGTGTTTCAAATCATGTTTTTCATCTTCTTCATGTTTGCGGGTTTTGCAATGTTTTGTGTTTTCATGTTTCCAGGACTTTTTATGTCCCCTACATGTAGTATATTTTAACTGGTGACAGCTCTGTTTCTAGTAACCATCCTATTGTACAGATGTAGATGTGTTACCACAGAGTTAAAACACAAATTAATTGTATAAAAAGAATATTAATGATTTTATATGTGCATTTAAAAACTCAGTGCCCTTACAGCATCATAAAAAAAGAAAACTATACAATAAAAACTAAACATATAAAATAGTTAAATCATGATTCAAAAACTTTCCTAAATTAAAATGTTTTAAGTTCTGAAGAAGTAGCAACATAGTGTGGTTTTTTCTTGAAAAGTTGTTTGGCAGTTTGCTTGGCTTATAATTTATTTTGTAAAGTTAGCAAATCCATAAGCTATAGTAACAGTACATGTGCTTTTTAAATAACTAAATACATTTATAGGCATTCAGCAGGTTTAATGGCCAGCAGCTAGCTGTTTTCCTTTACTTCTTGTACTTTAATACTTAATTCTAATGATCATTTTCGTTAAAGCTCAACCTTCTTTCTAACATAGTAACTGTTTTATCTGATACAGCCAAGTGTGAATTCTGCCACTACATTGGAATAAGGGAATCATTTTTCTCAAAGTCCAAACGCTTTTGTAAAATGGAGTGTGCGAAAAGATACTCATCCGCATCCAATATTAAACAGAAGTCAAAAGGCGACAGGATTGGGACTCCAAAAAAGAAACACAGAACTTCAGAAAGACATCATAAAGTTTCTCTAAAACTCGACCTTCTTTCTAACCTAGTAACTGTTTTGTCCGATACAGCAAAATGTGAATTCTGCTGCTACATTGGTGTAAAGGAAAACTTTTTCTCAAAGTCCAAACGATTCTGTAAAATGGAGTGTGCAAAAAGATACTCTGCATCAAATATTAAAAAGAAGTCTAAAGAAAAGATAGGGACACCGAAAAAGAAACACAGAACTTCGGAAAGACATGCGCATCACAACACAAATGCAGGTGGAGCATCTTCTTCAGCAACAACGACTTCTGCTCTAACTAGTTCTGCAGCAGCAGCAGCTTCCAGCGGCCAAGTTATGGTTCAAGGTGGAGTTGAGGTAAGGTCATATACAAGGCCTTTTGTATCAACAGGCAGTCATACAAGCTATTCATTTTAAAATTATAATTATAATTTATACACACCTTGTTTCAAAATGCGACCAATTTATTATTCTTTTATATGTATTTTAATTAGCCCTCTTTGCCTCATTCTCATTCGAAAATCCCTTTTGTATTTTGCACATGGTGACGAGGCAAAGAGGGATAATTAAGATGCATATAAAAAATAATAAATTTGTCACCATTTTGAAATAACGTGCATTGAGCTACAGCAAAGTTCTGTTACCATTGCACAATGCAAAATTCATTGAACTGTACACATGTACATCATGGAAATTTTACGCATGGAAATTTAACTGACCATACATTGCATCAATTTGGGTGATTTTGGCAAATTCTAAACCCTGCAAAAAGAAAATATGTTAGGGTACATGCAATAGCAACTTACCTCAGATTGGGTTGTCAAAGTGCCAGTTAGTGTCACTAACAGTCCTCTTTTGGACTACTCACATCCAGATGATCATACTAGACACACAATTGAGACTTAAAAATTTTTTCTATGAAATGTCACAAGATGAAATGTACATTACTTGAAATACTGGGTTAGTATACAGAATTAGTTTCAAGGCAAAGTTCTGCGTTGGTCACAGAAAATAGTCTCCACAACAACTGGTCAAATTTGCTTTGTAATAATTTTACCTGTTGGTTTGTTATCGGGGGGCAAACTTTTTGGCTGGGTTTCTCCAACTTGACCACTACATTGTCTAAAGATTACATGGATCATGAAACCAACTGATAAAAATACAAAAGGCCTGTTGATGACAGTGTAAAATGTGCTATGGTTGGGTTTTGAATTTCAGAGTTCGTAATTGAAAAGCACAGTAATTTACATCTATGTAAATAATGGGAATAACAGTTTAATTAGTTTAGTTTAATGTGTCTTTGACATTTCATCCACTGTAGGATGAAGTTGAAGCACCAGCTGTGAGTGCAACACCATTGTCTAGAGAAGGTACAGTTTATTTAATATAATTATTTTGAATTTTAAATGCATCTTACATGTATTGTTATGTTAATATTCTTGTGGAGATGTAGTGGCCTGTTAGGGTGTTATACTTTCAATCTTAGGGTTGTTGTATTGAGTCCTGTTCTACCCTTTTTTTTGCATTGCCTCTCTCCACTCACTCGCTCACTCATATGCAACCATCTGGCTTCACAACACCAATGGTGCAAAGTGTAATCATGGTGGTTAGTGCATTGGACTGGGTAAACCCGATGATGGATTAGCATCCCACCCTACAGAGGGTGTAAAATGCTCTACTCACTTCATGCTGGAGAAACAAGAGACAATCGCTGTTTAGATGGCTCGTAAAAATACTTACATGTAATATTGTTTTAGCACCCTTTTCATCATACTAAAGGTGCACAATAGATCTTTCTCCAAATTGGAGAAATGTTTTATATTCAGGTTTTGATTTGCTTAGAGACAACACACATTGAAAATTAGCATCAACGAAAAGACATGCTGCAGGAGTAACATAATATTGTAATTGAAACGCCCCCAGTCTTGACAGAATGATCCATAAACTAACTTGGTACCTTTCTTTTCTAAAATTTACTGTCTGATTTACATTGTACATGTACAGCTGTAGGGATTTTTTTTGTCATGTTTGGGGAGGGTAGCATTATGTAAAGAAACAGGTTTTTACATGCATTGTCTGCCTCTGGGGCAAGTTGTTTTGCAACTACTTTGACCCTCCTATCTATAGATGCATGTTGGTGGAAGTTGTGTGTCAAGTTACAGAAGCATTGACACTTGAAGATGCTGACCTGCTACCTTAAAGGTTGTACATCAGTGTGCATCTAACAAATTTCCTTCAATACATGAAGTACATGTATTGTCTAAATGACTAATTTCTTTAGCATTCTCTATAGACATTGCATGTACAATGCAGTGTATGTAATAAGGACAATGTGGAAGATATTTTTAGCTGATTTATTTATATTGTGCTGTTTTCTTTTTCAGATGTTGGTGAAAACTGGCAGAATCGTAGTTTTGATTGGACAGAATACCTCAAGAAAACAGGCGCTAAAGCAGCTCCCACACACCTGTTTGAACATGTGAGTATTAATCACTTTGTCACTTATTCTTCTCTGTGTGTTTGGCTTCAAAATTGTTTCTGTAAACATTGCACCACACAAGACAAAATTCACTGTGTAGTGCTTTTTGTTTTGTTTTCAATAATTGAAGGTGTCTTTTTGGGTGGGGTAGGGTGTGGTGGGGTGGGTGAACATTCTGTTGACCTACTCTTATTTGCCCAAGTGTACGGCACACTTTTTTTGATATATACATTTTAGAAAATAAGAACCTGTTTCAAATTTTAGGCAAAACAGGTTCTTGTATAGAGGGAGTCTAACTGGCAAATTTTGGCCTAACAGGTTCTTAAAAACTAGGTTCTTACTTGCGGGTTTTTACTGTGTCTGTTCTAGGAACATTATTTTGCTCTCTGACAATGTAAAAAAACCTAGATTTTTCAGTGTATTTTGATTTCAGAATGACCAGAACATGCACTCTGATTCTTTACAGGTCAGTCTGAGTCCCTGTTTGAAGGGCGTGCATGTTGGCATGAAGGTTGAAGTAGTGAATTGCAGTATAGATGTTGTTGATGACACTGATGTTGCATTTTGGGTGGCGACAGTGATCGAGATTAAGCACTACAGAGTTCAGTTACGATATGAAGGTTATGAGTCAAGCCCGGCTGGCGACTTTTGGTTTGACTTAAGATCAAAGAATATTCATCCTGTTGGCTGGTGTGCCAAGAGGAACAAACTCCTTATACCACCTCCAGGTAAAAAAAATCTTGTAGATGTTCCTGTACTCAAATACAACTGTACATGCATTGAATAGAGTTGAATCTCTTTTGGAAAAATGGCCATTGAGGGCCAAATACATATTTATTTATTAGAAACCATGCATAAAAGTGATTTTATTAGACAGACAATTTAAACATTTCATTTTGAAAATGGCATCCATCGAATTTGAACAGTTAGCCGGTTCACTCTCGGAATCAATTATGGAGACATGTACTGTAGTTCAAACTTTTGAGCACTGGATTAGAGGAAATTCAGTTCAACTACGTCTATCTGTAAATTCCCTCCCATCCCCATGTCCTCATCTTTCTGCTCCAACCTTGCATCACAGTGTTATATAATATTATGTTGTGGTGCAATTTTGTCCTTGGTGCAAATTTTATTTTCTATTGTTTTTGGGTATGGTAATGTATGAAAATGAGTTTTAAACAAAGCAAAATAAAATTTGCACCGAGGATAAAAAAAATTAATTGCACCACAACATATACATGTAGCAAAGTGTCTTTGTAAAATTAGTAATAAGAGATTCTTTTCCTTCCCACCAGCAATCAGAGAGAAATGTGGCAATTGGAGGGATTACTTGTTCAAGTGCCTTTCAGGAGCCAAGACTTTCTCAGCCGAATTTCTACAGCAGTTACAGAGTCAACCTTACAACAGGTTCCAGAAAGGCATGAAGGTTGAAGTGGCAGATCGCAAGAACATGTACTCAATGTGCGTGGCGACCATTGTTGATGTGATAGGTGACCGTCTCAGAATGCGATATGACGGCCTTGATGATGACGTTGCTGAGGACTTTTGGTGTCATTATCAGTCGTCGGAGATCCATCCCATAGGATGGTCTTCCTTAGTGGGACACACGCTTCAACCACCCATTGGTAAGTTTCAATGTTGACAAAATAATATATAATGTTCTGAAGATTTTCCGAAGATTTTCATAAATTCTCTCAATACTGTCCGAAGGTTGAATGAACGTTTCCGATCATTGTCTGAAGTTTTCTGCAGATTGCCAAAGATGTCCGAAGATTTCGAAGGAAAATCCCAAGGTGTTTCGATTGTTGAATGACATGTTTTGTTTTGCTTGTTGGCAAACATTGTAGCTAAAGTGAAGATATGGATATCTTCACTCTTCGCAGTGAAGACAAAATTGATATATAAGTTGATATTAATTGCTGCCGGCAGGCAGTCTACTAATCGTGTAGGCTTGTAGAATCGAGAATCTCTGTCCTTCTGTCCTTCTGTCTGTCTCGGTTTTCCGATAGTAACAATGAAATATTGTTTGAGAACCAATCAAGAGCGGTAGAAGATCTACGAAACCGTCGGCAGTCTCGGGAGAGCCTCGGCATCCAATCAAAACAAAGTAATGACAAGCCGACTCGAGCATGCATAGGCGATGCACGACTAAGCTGTTTCTGTTTCGACGCCATATTGGACTGGTTTTCAAGCTGTTTTGCATGTCCATTCGACTTGGTAATGTCTAAAAGTACGCTGGAAATCAGTTAAACATGGACAAAGGTTCTTCTCAGGGCCAACGTAGTTGCTGGATCTCTGTTGAACAAGACGCTGTGGGAGCGTATACATGTACTTAGCTTGGGCGTCGTTGTATTATTGTTAGGCATATTGGAAAATAAGCCTACATGTCTTGGGAATCTGCTAAGGAATCTGCATGCACGTTAGTTCACGATTTGATAATAGGTAGTATTGGAATAGTGTGAGCACGCTAACAAAGAAGCGCGTTAACCTTCAAAAACAAGAAGACGGAAACGTGCGAGATCGCACGCAAATTATTAAAATAGCGTGTCCACTGTGTCAGAATCTTTCAGTTTTATATTTTGTCTGGTCCGGAACCGCGGTCAAAACAACTTTTCAAATTGAGAGTTTTGCTGGAAGTATTCCAGCCATCATTATAATAAATTTTGAATGAAACTTATAAATTTAATCAAAGTTAACGACAGAAGTGATAATTTAGGGCGACAGAAACAAATTTAGCCCTTTCTATATTTTTTCAGTTGAGGTAAAAATGCTTCAATTTGCATAATGTGAAAAGTAATTTGAAACCTTCCAAATAACGCAACGCATCTTGCAAAATATATCCAATTTTTAATATTCCTCCGTGTCCGAAACAAAGAAAAGAAAATTAAATGAAAAAGGTGATCACTTTGAGGTTATTTTCGCTCGAGAAACATTCACCTGATTCACTAGCGCAAGCGAAACTCGCAAGAAACGATCATTGTTTACATCCTCATCGGCGGTGAATTTTTGCACCCGAGGCTGTTTTGTTCCTCCAACTTCACGACTATAAAAATTCATGAAAGGCAAACAACCGAAAGAAGTGAAATAAATTGGGATTCCAATGACGCTTATATTTCTTCCTTCGCTGTCCAGTGTTCATTTTTTATTAAACAAACGTTATGTTTTCGTCTATAAAATCTGACGCGGATGATTCGAGAATCGGGAAAATAACCAGCACGAAATCAAGACAAATAGACTATTTACCTGTGGGAAAAATCTGAGACCTTCCGGAATGCACAGAACTAAAGGATTTTTGCCAAATTCCACGGCGATGGCGTAAATTTGATTTATGCCAACCCGACGTTTTCAAGATTCTTATCCAGCTTTTAACCAGCATCTCGCAATGAGGCAGCACTTCACTTCCAATATGGAACTACTAGTAATAATTAATAGTTGTGTATACATATTTCATATCATTACTATCCTGAAATACAAGGATTTCTCGCACTGCAGAAAATCATATCTAGACACATGTAAAGATATCAATTTAGTCTTCACTTTGAAGAGTGAAGATACACCTGTATCAATATCTTTATGTTAGCTGGTTTCCATGTTTGCTCTGACTTATTATAAAATGTCAAACAAGCTAACAGGTGTTGGTCTATAATCAAAACATCTTCAGATCTTCCTCGGAAATTTTCGGCAATCTTCGGAAAATTCTGAGAAATGATCAGAAATGTTCGTATAACCTTCCGACAGTATTTGAAGAATTTCGAAAATCTTCGAAAATGATAAGTAAAGAAAGATGGAAAATTTTAAACTTGGTAATGAAATGAGAAAGATGTTATGTTTATCATGTTAAACGTTCGTAATTAGTGTTGCTTATGATTTATAACTAGCAGTAATCACAAATTATGGAGACGCGTTCGAAGGAATTTCCGGCAGAAATGAGCCCCTGAAAAAAAAAAACAATAGGGGCGACCATTTGGAAGACCGGCCACCAAAAAATCTCAAATTTTACTGCACACAAACCACAGGACAACCAACTCGAAATTAGGATTGCGTTCTTCGAACGCGATAAACAAAAATAATAATACATTGACTGCTTGGAGATATGAAATTCCACTTCTTGTGTTCAACTCGATATCTTACTCTTATAAATATACATGTACAACTGTTTCAAAATTTTTCTTAGGATGGAAGCACAGCCTGAGCAAGTGGAATGAATTTTTAGCAGATGATTTGGCGAATTCGTTAGATGCCCCTCAAGAATTTTTTGTACAGGTTTGGTTTTTATGGTTATTGAGTATTAGTATTTATACATCACAAAACTAATCCATTATTTTTCGGTTTCTGTTAATAGCAAAACAGTTTTTGGTTTTTGAAATGGCACCAAATCTCCATGACGCTTCCCCTTTAGTTGCAAGCCTATTCCAGTGACAGGGTCGTAATGAGCCATGTGGGACAAGCAATAATAAAAGAGAGATCAGTGATCTTAGTTCTGGAAACAAGGATCATAAGCCATACGATCACAGTAGGGTTGTTTTAGGGATCAAAAATCCGGTTGCGCAATTTTCTATCGGATCACGTTTTTGCATCAGGGATAAGAATGTCGGGTACAAAAAAGGATGAGTGTTGAAACCTCATAACGACCGAGCAAAACCTCCAGGGGCGAGTTTGCGTAAAACGTAACGCTGGGAGAAACAGTTCAGTTTAGTCTAGCCTCTTCCAGGCGTTAACATAGTGCGTAGCGAAGGATGGGCGGCGCGCGAAGGAAACCTTCGTTTTCCCCGTTCGTTCATGCGCCAGTTTTTAGCTGCATCCCGGCCCTACAATGTCATGTTCGGCATTAAGTTTTATGGCAACTCATCCCCGGTCGATCTTAACACTCCTAAAATTCTTGTTTTTCTTTTCTTTAGGATTCAACAGGAACCGCTCCTGGCATGCATCAGTTTAAAGTGGGGATGAAATTTGAAGCAATCGATCCATTTAACCCAAGCCACATATGTGTTGTTACCGTGATCAAGGTGCTGCGCTTCAACTACTTTGTACTTGGAGTGGATTCCTTGGCAACTTACTTTGTCTGCCATGCAAATTCAATAAATGTGTTCCCCTGTGGATGGGCCAAGGCTCATAACCTTCAGATACACCCGCCAAGAGGTAATGTATGGTTTTGCGACCATTTCTGATGTAGCTTGGGACTAGTTTGTGGAGGTGTGGTGGTGTAGTGGTTAGCCTGTGCGGTGGTGTAGTGGTTAGCCTGTGTGGTGGTGTAGTGGTGAGCGCGTTGGACTTCAGATCCAATGGTCGGTGGTTCAAGGCCTCGTCTTGGCCATCGTGTTGAGAAAGTGGAGCGAGATTTTTTAGCAAATCATAAAGCGTGGCAATGCAAAACCAAAGCAATCGCGAAATTACTTTCGACACTCAAATAAAAACCACTATATTACAAGGGTTTTTGATTGGCTGAGTACCGGGGAAATGCGTGCATAAAACTGTCACTGGAAAATTTAAGACGGAACATATTTCCACGTTATATCCCAAATGCCACCAAATATACAACTTAGTTGGATAACAATATTCTATAGAGACAAACAAAAGCGGTAGTTTGTCTGTTTAGTTCATATTTATTTGCTTTTATTGCTTTTGTCGATGGTTTGTTCCAATTTCAAGGTAGTAAAGTAAAGCCAATGATACACGGTTCAACATTTGTTGAGCAACAAATGTTGACAGTGGATCATTTGATGTTGAATGTTGAAATATGCCGTTCAACATGTTGAAAGTTGTTGAACGTTTCTGAATGAAAATAGAACTTGGCTCTATTCCGTTCAACAAGTTCAGTCGTTTTAAAACGTTGAATGTGTTTTTCACTCATTCAACAAGTTGCAACCTTTTTCAACATTTGTTGCACAACAAATGTTGAACGATGTTGAACCGTGTATCAGTCGCTTAAACTTAAATGAATGGGGTTAGTTTCTAGAGAAACTGTGGTGCTGCGTCGGTGGGGGTGAAGCACAAGAATTTGGTTTTATCGACTGAGTCGATAAGGTAAATTAGCCACCGTAAAAAGATTCGAGAAAGCTGCTCGAAACGTCAGCTTTCTCGAATCTTTTTACGGTGGCTAATTTACCTTATCGACTCAGTCGATAAAACCAAATTCTTGTGCTTAAACTTAAAGCAAGCTCCTGGCCATAATCATGAAAACTCGATATTTCAGCCAGGACAGTGCCGCTTTAATAAATCCCTTTATGTTGTTTCCTTTAGACTACACTCAAGAAACGTTCAGCTGGCCTGAATATGTGGCTAAGACAGGAGGAATCGAGGCTCCTCCTCAGCTATTTAGACAGGTACGGGCTTCATGTAAATTAAGTTAAAGTAGCTTGTTTTTCACCTACAATCCTCGTCACATTTTGTTGGGATACCTCACGCTTAACACGTATTCGCTCTAACATTTGGCGTCCTTCCCTCCCAATGATGAATTTTGCGGCTCTGTGATCACGAAATGTGAAACCAACATTGAAGAGAGAGGGAGAAGGCAGGGAGACCTCATGTGTCCCAACAGATTGTGAAGAGAATTGTAGTTAGTTTTCTTTGTTCCTTTCTATATTACATAATGATAACGCAGTTTATTGAAGCGTCTGAAAAGATTGGTGCGGCTTTGATTGTAGCAGGGGAGAGGCAGGGCTAAAAAAATAGCTGATAACAAATAGCAAAACAAAGATTTATATATTCCCCTCGTGATATTGTCCTCGCCGTTGTCCCCCAGTAATAAAATAACACAAACGGACAGCAGAGGGCTTACATGGGAAACTGACTGACATCAGTCAATATCTTTAGTTTACATAAAAAGACAACTTCATCAAGGTTATTCCTACATAATTAACTTGGTCGCGACCGAAAAGAGAACTTTTGACGACGTTATTCGAGGAGAATATATTACATATCCCCGAGGGACAGATCAATTATCCTTACATAGAGACATCGCTATTTTCATCTCCGTTCCCTCTCAGTCAAACAAACCACCTATTTGCGTCGCAACGTTCTGATGTATTTTCCTTGCTCTCAAAAACTAGGAGAGTCGAAATGAAAACGGCTTTAAAATAGGAAGCAAGATAGAAGCCGTGGATTTGCGTGAACCAGCCCTTATCTGTCCAGCCACAGTGACGGACCTGAAAGGACCACTGTTACGAATCCACTTTGATGGATGGGACGAGTCCTATGATCAGCTGGTAGACATGGATTCGTTGGATATTTTTCCTGTTAGTTACTGCGCCTCTGTCAACCATCCTCTACAGCCTCCAGGGTAAAAACATTTTTTTCTTGCAAAATAAAATAATTATTGTAAAATATTGAAAAAACAAATGGTACCATGGAATGGTTACACCGAAGGATTTCGTCCACAGACTCAAAAGTCAAAACTACACTACATGCCTCCATTATTGATCTTGGAAGTAAACTTTCACTCCTTGAGTCAATTATGGAGGCATATAATTATAGCTCTAGCTTTTGAGTCTGTCGACGAAATCCTATGGTGGGACACACAGTTCAAGTTTGTTCAATGTGTTTTGGAAAATTTGCTAAAAACTGATTATGGTTTATTCTTTCTACAAGAACTTACTTGATATCTTGTTCTTGGTGTTCTAAGGGCATTCCGTGTTTGAAGTAAGATGCTCAGTTTTAATTCTAGCACAGTCTGAGACAAAAACGTACAAATCGCCATGACATAGCCCCTTTAAAATAGACTGCTATTTTGATTTACAGACCAATGCCCGATAAATATGTAGAACAATACGGTCCAGTGACAGACGTTAGCAGGCAACCAGTACCCAGACCCCTGAGCCGGCCAGTCAAGAGAAGAGTCTCAACCGACGACGATGGGCAGAAGAAAAAAGGTTGGTATGGAAAATAAACTCGCATGAAATTCGTATGCAATTGAACTTCCTGTAGTCGACCACTCAAAATTCAAAGCTAAGGTGGTCCCTTGCGAGAGGTCAGTGCACAGGGGGCTTAACTTTGAATGACATGAATATGTTGTAATTTCAATGTGCAAAGCACCTATAAGCGAAAACTGTTGTATCATAGAGAAGTTGTGATGCAAGGGACAAAAGTTTCGTTGTACTGGAGTGCTGTAACACATTATTCATTTTGCGTCTGAAGTGCAACGAAATGTGGGCGAGTGGTCGTTCAATAGAGGTTAAAAACAATAGAAAAATTCAAATTGAAAAGAAGTTGAAAGAAGTTGAAAGAGGTCGCGGTCGCGGTCGCTTACGACAGGTTTCAACTATAATGATTTGACTGGAAAAATATTGGTTTTTGTGAGGTTTAACTGTACTTCAGCCGATCGACCAAGGGACTCACTTCTCAATCCACTCTAGAATTTACTAAACAATTTTTGCCTTTGCCACATTTTCTGATGCTTATTTTTCTCCTTATGACAGCCAAGCCTCTGTACCCGCAAGAGACCGTGTATATAAACAAGCGCTGTTATCTGGGTCCCCTCTTAAGTCGCGATTTGATGCGCAGTTTGCCCGATGCCGTGCGAGGCTCCGTCGTTGGACCTGAAAAACACAACATCATGCGGCTGTGTATGCAGCATCTGGTATCTGCCTCCATTAATCCCAAACAGGTACTGGAGCTATTCAGCCGCGAGTTCTACCAGAGCAAAAAGAACAGGTAGGAACTATCACATGTCTGTACTGATGTAATGGTTAAAAAAAAGCTCATTTTTACGTCGGAATCCAGTGTTACATCGGTTTACAATTGAGTGTAGAAAGTAATTTCGTGGTTGCTTTGGTTTAGCGTTGCCACGTTTTCTGATTGGCTAAAAAAAACTCTTGCTACTTTCTCAACCAATCGTGACTTACTCACACGTGTTTTCCCGCGCTTGGCGCCGGCTACATGTATTTGCTTTGACTTCTGATTGGTTCATTGGATTGTCTGCGCCTTAACACCCCAAACTGACTCGATTCGCGCAAAACTGTTTATTTCACACTTTTTAACGTTTGCTTTTTAAGTAATGATCCGCATAAGAAGGAAAGTGCTAACGGCAATGCACGATGGAATGTCAACTTTTTCATTGTTACAACTAGTGATCATACTGGCCTAGACTCAAAGACCGCTAAAAAGTTAGGTTTCAATGTGCATTTTGTTTGATTTTTTAAAGGTTTCATGTAATTTAAGATCCAATCCCAAAACATGCAAATTTTGAAAGAAATTGTATTTGAGGAACTTCATCAAAGAAGCAAAATTATTAGCTATTGTCTTCTGCTATTTTGATTGGTTAAGCACAAACATTTCCTAAAATTTATCTGATGCAAATGGATATTCTTTATTTTTATACTTTAATATAATTATAAACCATTAGCTCTTCCCCTATTCTTGAAATCAAAGACATTCTATGTGAGAAAGAGGCAATGCCGCAGAACAATGAAGTTTGCCGTAGTTCTTATGTGGAGCGTTACTTAATTAGAATTGTATAAGTAGTTTTATCTTTTACCTTTGTAATTATACCCATATATAGGACCATCAAATATTTCTGGATTGTCGCGTTCGAAGCAATCCTAATTACGTGTTGGTTGTCCTGTGGTTTATGTGCAGTAAAATTTGAGATTTTTTGGTAAACGGTCTTCCAAATGGCCGCCCCTATTGGTTTTTTTTCAGGGGCTCATTTCCGCCGGAAATTCGTTCGAACGCGTCTCCATAATCTGTGATTACTGCTAGTTTTATCTTATATATGTTGTGGGTCAAAATTTGCCTTTGTTCAAAATTTTCTTTCCTTTGTTTAAAACTCATTATCATACATTATCATGCATTTTCATACCCAAAAACAAACGAAAAGAAAATTTTAAACCAAGGCAAATTTTGACCCACAACATATATATTCATGTTTCAATTTTATCTTTTTGGACTTGATAATGACGTGAAGTAGCGTCGAAACGTCGTCGGTTTTTTAAAGTTTTAAAATGTTTTTTAAAAATATTTTAGCGTTTAAAGAATCTGACCCACCCAGTTTGCATTGTGCGCCTACGTTGGTTCATCCGCCATTTTCATGGCCCCCGAAAGTCCATACTGTATTGTAGATGAGAAATTCACTCGTGCAGGAGGTGATATGCTTGCCCAAATATGGAATAGAGCCGTATCATAACAATAAGAGAAGCGCGCAATGCAAACTGGGTGGGTCAGACTCTTTAATTTTATGATAAAATCGTTTTCAAAATCTCTCTTTTACATACCTGTTGTGATTGGTCATAGTAAGTACTTTGACTTTAGTTTCAAAACACTCAACTAAAAACAGCTCCATGTGGTATCAGCTAAGTAGATGAGGTAAATTAGCTACCGTAAGGTATTAAAAAACTCAACACTTTCACTAGCTAGCAGACTTTGGGCCGTTCTGTCGATTTACGTCTTGTCCGTTATTTTTCCCAGGGAGTTACAGCTCGGCGGAACGGTTTGTATCGAGACCAAAAGTAAGAATGGGAAGCGACTGATGCGGCGAGTCAGAGTAGTAAACAAAGCCGAGCATCTTCAGCCTTACCTTAAACGAGTCTGTGAGGTCGTGGGGTGCTGCCCAGAGCTCATCAGCGCTACTCGCTATCCTCTTGGTTACTGCAGCCAAACGTGCTGCCTAAAAGGTCAGTACAAACTTCAAATTTTCTTCAGGATTTCTGTCTTTAGTCTCCACGGTTGATCGTTTGTGAAGGCTTCCTATGTATATTGTGAACTTTCTCCAAGGCGGATACCTCTCTAAGGCCTTAGAGAGGTGCCTGCCCTAGAGAGGTGCCTGCCCTAGAGAGGTGTCCACCTTAGAGAACTGACCACCTTAGAGAGGTGTCTCCTCTTTAAAATGAAGACTTGTTTCCATTGCTTGATGAGCACATGTCAAGATGCAACTGAAAAACTGCAACGACACACAAGATTCCCACGCAAGCTGTTTCCGTGGGGTCGCTGTGGTGGTGGATATCACTTATTTTCAGCATTGGTGCAACTACACTCGTGGTATGACTACGCGTTGGTGTTTTTATTTTCGCAATTGTCTGGTTTGGGAGATGTTCTACAACCCGTGGTTTTGAGCCTGCTGTAACCGGAGCAGTAGGCGGCTAACCAATATCAAATGGTCCTATCCACCATTAACGCCTTGCATTGTCTTAAAAACTTGTACTCTTTATTTAGAGTAAATTATGTAGTATCCATTTTACTATTGCTCTTGTCTCAGACATTCTGTTTCCTCGGCTCTTTCTAGGAAAAGACAACGGCGTCACATCATCAAGTGACGGGCGCTTTCTCCAAGAAACATCCATGGATGTTCCGTCTCCTGCCGTCTTCGCTGGTTTTCTTCCAAACCCGAAATCTCATCACAACCCTGCCCTAGCGTGGCCACAGATGCCTCCGGAGAGAGACTTGTCTCACGACTCCATGGTGTCGTCCACGAGTAACCTGCCTTCTTCCTCTGAAGCGCGGGGGTCGGATGCCGCCTCGGTGCTCTTGTATCAGAGCTCAAACAGCAGTAAAGACCCTCGCCTGTGGAATGTGCAGGAGGTTACTAACTTCATGTACTCGATCGGATGCTCGAATTACGCCGATGCTTTCGTCAAAGAGGTTTGTGTGTTCTTGCTTTCATTGGTTGTTAACATGCCCTGAAGACAGGCGTTATTCGGTGGAGAAAAACGTCTAGGAGAGGGGAGGGGAGGGTCCGAAGGTTGTTTTGTATTAACGAGTTGGCTCATAAGAGGTTAGCATAAGATCCCATCCGCCTAAACCCCCTCGGACTCCTTATTGAGACTTATGTAACGGTGTAACTGGTTAGCTTTCAGTTGAGGTTGGGGTTAGCAGTTTATATAGTTAAATTTAGGTCTAAACAACCCGAGAAGCTAGATGGTACTCCGGTACGGTAGGCTATGTAAGCCTAAGCCTAACTGAGGTCACAGGTCCAATCCTGAGTGGGGATTTTAGATTTTCTTTTTTACACTTAAACATTTATTGAAAATAAAATTCTAAGTGTCGACATTACGTTATATAATTCTCAATAAGTGTCCGAGGTGGTTTAGGCGGATGGGATCTAATGCTGACCCTCATAAGAAGCGTTTCATTAGGAGGATTGTTTGGCGTCAAATGGTTGGGTTTTCATGTATACAATTAATGATCTTGGTGACATTGCTCCTTCTCTTCGCCTGTTTTTAGGAGATCGACGGTCGCGCCTTACTGTTACTGACGCAAGAAATGCTGGAATCGCTAACAGAGAACAAACTGGGACCAATGACGAAAATCCAGAGCGCCATCAAGGCACTTAAACAAGCGTGGGGAATATGAAAATACTATTGCAGATTATATATCGGGAACGTCACAATTTTATTTCGAATTTACAGCAGCGCTGATTTGTTGACTGTACAAGTTTTTGTAGTAATACCTATATACTTTATAATCGACTATTTTATTTTACTTTTTTTCTACTTTAACCCTTCATGTCCTGATCGTTATTCACATGAAAATTCTCCCTACTGGTCTAAATAAGTTTTCTTGTTGGGAGAATATGATAAGCAATCCAAAAAGGGCTGTGGCTCCGGTTATAATGAGGAAAATAATGTCGGCAGGTCGTTCCCTACGTTTTTACAACCTCGTCCAAAATGATGGCGCGTACAAACTCCTACTCAAGGCTAACAAAATACTTCAAGAATCACGCAATATTTTTGTTGTGTGGCACACGATGAATTGTCGCCTCTGTAGCTTATTTCCAGCGATTGGCAACCATTTTTGCTTTCTTGCAATCTAGAGCCTATATAACGCTATTTCACGCGGAACAAAAAACGCCATGATTCGTTGAATATTTCAGCAGCCTTGTTTAGAAGTTTGTCCGCACCGCGATTTTGAACGGGAAGAAAGCTCTCGGGACGAGGGAAGAATTTAGAAGTTAGAAACGAACGAACAGTTGGGATTCATGTAAGGCCTACCACATTTGTATTTACCCGTAACCCTCTGTTCGTGTTCCAAAAAAAATATCACGATTGAGTAACTGGGACCACGGTTTTCTTTTTGTTTAGTTGAACGCATGAAGCCAACGATTCTGCGGTGATCAGTTTTGATATTCTCATAACCAGAAGTGTTGACTTTGTATTGCTAATATTAAGAGAGATCAGTTTCTGATCACTGTTGGGGTTGAAAGGGTTGAAGTCTAGTTATGTAGGCTTATTATTAACAGTATTATTACGAGTAGCGGTACATATGATGCAATTTATGCGTGGAGTCCTCGAAGTAGATCATTGAAAGCAATTGAAGTCTACCACCAATTTCATTTCTATGCGACCTTTTGAATCAAAACTCCACTGAGTGTTTTTAATAGACTTCGGTCAATACTACTGATCCCACACGTCCTTTGAAACGGCTTGAAAATCAGCCCGCTTCATGCACCTTTAGTTTCACTTCGCGGTTTGAAAAAAGTTTATCGTGTGATCAAATTTTTGTTGAATCTTAAAGTGCTACTTAGATCAATTTTTAAATTTCGTTTTTTGCACTTTTCAAAAGGAAATAACGTACGCAGTAACCTGTCTAACCCGTTTTTCTATCCGATCAAGAGAAAACTTTTTTTTTTTCGGCCGTTCTTTTCGCATTTGCACGGCCGCCATTAAATTTGCATGTTCCGGAAGTTCCAAAAGACAGCCAGTAAAAGCGGGTCCACTTTGTGCCTTCTTACATGACCACCATAAAGGGGCAGTGTCAAAATGTTTTTTGTATTATCAGAAACCGAAAATTGTGGTAAATTACCACTCCAGTTATACCAAAACTGTCGATAAGTGTCTGGTTATTGACGGACCGGGTTGAAGTTAAGGTCCTGTATATTGCAGCTTGTAACTTTTTTCAAGTTTTCAAATTTTCGTTTCCAAAATCAGCCGTCTGGGACTGACAGCCGCAGTTAAATTTGAATGTTCCCGAAGTTCCAAAAGATAGCCAGCGAAAGTGACGTCAGAGGCTCAAAAATTCCACTTTCGCTGGCCATCTTTTGGAACTTCAGGAACATGCAAATGTAATGGCAGCCTTGCAAATGCGGAAAGTACGGCCGAAAAAGAACAACGGTTTCCCTTAATTGGAGTGAAAAACGGTTTGGACGGTTTATCGAATACAAATATTTCCTTCTGAAAAATGCACAAAAATGAAATTTAAAAATTTGATCCAACTGGCACTTTAAGCGTCATTCGAGTGAGGTCGTGAGGTCTTTTCCAGCGCAAGGTCTCAAATAGTTTCCCACAATTTTATTTTAGTAGTGGCCGTGTTGAATTTCACTCGGTTCTAAATTGAAACTCCTCCCACATAGGGTGTGATTGATGGAAGTCTGTTAAAACTGCCCTGTAATGTGGACTTATCGATTCAAAAAAAGTCGCCTGGCAGTAAATTGATTGTAATGTTTCCATAAACATTCTTTTGATTGATTTCCGTTTCGTTCTGGTAATGCAGTCGACGTTCGCGTCTGCGTTTTGTTTTCCCGTGAAACACCCACTGAAGAACAGTCGCAAAAATCCCATACCTATGACGTGAAGACACTCAAATCTCAAGAACGCATCTAATTGGTTAATCGGGAGGCATGTGTCTGCCTTTTTCCCACCTCGTCCCCAGGGTCCTCTGTCTTCAGCTACATCATGATGACGTATTGAGGAGAGAGGATCCTGGAAACGAGGTTGCCTTTTTCCGTCGCAGGAACGTAATAGGCCATTTCCGAGTTGCCTTTAGCCTCTCTATCAAAGCGAGGCTAGGTGCGAAACCTTTCATATGAAAATGAGTTTTCATTCACGTGCAAATAGGTTTATTTGCATGTGAATGAAAACTCATTTTCATATGAAAGGTTTCGCACCTAGCCTCGCTTTGATAGAGAGGCTAATGGCAACTCGGAAATGGCCTATTGGAGGCTAGATTAGTTACGAAGTCTGGAAAATGTACAGAAATATGTCTAAAAATTAAGCTAAATTTTAGGAAGTGGTAACGTTCTTGAAACTTCAGAGCGATGAAACAATTAAACCGTTGTTGATAAATGGTCCAAAGTAAACTAACAAACGAAAACAATGGAAATAGCGTCTTTTTGCTATATTTTGTATTTCACGGGCAGTGTGAAACCACTCTACCAGTTTTCGATTCAAGTGTATTTGTTTTGAGGGCTTTTTGTAGCGTAATAATGCACCATTTTTCAGTTGTGTGCTTAGTACTCTGGCCTTTGAGTGTAAGCGAGCCTGGAGTTTACTTTGTTTTAATACAAACATCCGTTTTTCATATGAAAATCATGTTTAATGAAAACTAGTTAGCTTAAGTAACAACATGATTCACATATGAAAAGCAGGAAGGCCTGTATTAAAACAATGTCAACTTCAGCCTCACTTCCACTCAAAGGCCTGGTCACTAAGCAGACAACTGTAAATTGGGCTATTGTCTAAGAGCTTTATGACTGAGTTGTTAAGTAGCGTATTTGTTTAGTTTAAGGACATGAGCTTTCTAGGTCCATCGTGGAGTTTTCTGGAATTGTGTATAGCTTACTGAAGCCATAAATGTGACTGTACGTTTGCCCTTTTACTACCAGAAGTTGACATCCGTTGAGTAAAATGTCTGGTTGAAATGTAACCAAATGAAAGTTATAGTTATCGAGCAGTACTTTCCTCGTTTCCCGTTTATTATGTTGCACCAGATGATACTAACTTTTGAGTCTGTTGATATGATGAAATCTTAAAATCAATTTAGGACAGGTGTGTGCTGGGAAGGTTCTTAAACAAAAACTGATCCTTTCTTAGGCCCAAAACCGATAAATGACGCCCTATTTAAGGCCCAAAACCGATAAATGACACCCTGTTTAAGGCCCAAAACCGATAAATGACACCCTATTTAAGGCCCAAATCTGATAAATGACACCCTATTTAAGGCCCAAAACCGATAAATGACACCCTATTTTAAGGCCCAAATCTGATAAATGACATCCTATTTTAGGCCCAAAACCGATAAATGACACCCTATTTAAGGCCCAAAACCGATAAATGACACCCTATTTAAGGCCCAAAACCGATAAATGACACCCTGTTTAAGGCCCAAATCCGATAAATGACACCCTATTTAAGGCCCAAATCCGATAAATGACACCCTATTTAAGGCCCAAAACCGATAAATGACACCCTATTTAAAGCCCAAATCCGATAAATGACACCCTATTTAAGGCCCAAATCCGATAAATGACACCCTATTTAAGTGAAAGACGATAACTCGGAATTGTGTGTACAGGTCGTTTACTTCTTTTCTGTATCAGGAGCTTATTACCCCTGCAGGAGCTTATTACCCATAAGCTCCTGCGCCGCTCCCTCCTGTCTGTATCCAATAAAGCATCGATCGTAGAATTCTAGACAAGGACCCCTATCTATGGATCACAATACCAAACGGGATTCCCTATTTAAAGTGCCCCTAACCCCAATTTTTTTTTGCTTAATCAACTGTATGTACGTTGAAAAGTTGAATAATTAAATATTTCTTGTCTTTAACGTCGCGTTAGTAAGTTATAGAGATTTGAATTTACAAAATGCTAATTAGATGACGTAAATTCGGGAATTTGCCATTATTTCTACGTCAATTAACAATACGCAGTATACAACTTTAGGAAAATCAATTTGAGAAATACCAAATATAAACTGTGGATAGTCAATTGATTCGTAAAAAAATATACATGGAGGTAATTAAAAACAAGTAGTTGTATAATAAATGATTCCCGAATTTACGTCATCTAATTAGCATTTTGTAAATTCAAATCTCTATAACTCACTAACGCGACGTACATAGAGTTGATTAAGCAAAAAAAAAATGGGGATTAGGTGCACTTTAAGGATTGAGCACCTCAAAAACCATACCCTTTGAGGCGGTACGGTCGGCTACTTTTGAACTTAATTAAATTGATCTAAAAAATCCTTGTAAAGTGGCTCGACTGGGTTTTTTGGCGTCTTAACATCCCAACTTTGAACGGCTGACACTTCACTGTCATGCTGCTTCACATATGTACTGGGGATGAAATGAACTTTTGAAAAAAGTAGATTTAATTGACATCGGTGTTACCATAACAACGATATCATGACGTTATGGCTTTTGCATATTAGTAATTTTCTCAACATCTAGACCTTAATTTTTAAAACGACTGTATGCATCTTACAGTCTAGATGTATGTCTTTAAGACTGCAAAGTTTAAAAAAGATTATATGAGAGCGTTTTCGAAAAAAATTGAGTGGGATATTTTCCACCAAAAATTCGCATTACTTTCTGTTAATTCGATATTCATCGATGCCAGCGTTCTCCTGACAAATTGAAACAATATTCTCACCATATATTATGTGCCATAAAACTACATTCCTTGAAGGTTTCATCCTGTTTGCTTCACTAGATTTCAGTTGATGTGATCAAAAGCAATGTATGTCTTAAATATGCATATTTTACTAACAGAAGTAACACTGTTAGGGAAGCGTTTATTTAAAACTAGTCGATGAAATTTTTTTAAAATCTTTTAATCTTAAGTTAAACATGTAGTACACTATCTCTGTAAATTTCAAGTTCATTGAATCATTTTGAAGGCGCAAAATAAAATTAGGGAGCTTACGAATCGACGACTTTCGCACGACGACGCCGTTGGATTGCGTGACATGCCTACTGCGCATGATTTTGTGGGAAGTTGCCGGCGTCGAGCCAAAGTTGAGCAAATTGACGGCGTCGCCAAAACAGCAGAACGTGAGGTCAGTTTTCGAAGTTTTCTCTAGTTAATTCAGGGGATTCTGCCAGATAATTCAAGAATCACATCAGGGATATGTTCTTGACATAAATGTTTCTGACGTTTTGTCTGTTTTCATTCAAGTAACGCCCCAAAATATCAAGTAGAAATATGGCAAGTGAAACAAGTGACACGAAAAGGTCAGGATGAGATTGCTGAATGAAAACTCGTTTACTGATGTTAACCACACCTTATTGAAGGATAAGACATTTGCTTTTGTTTAACGAATTTTCAAAGAAATTAAAAGAGGTGTATATTTTATAGTCGGGTCTATAGTTAAAAATTAATAGGAAAATATTTTACTGGAAGCCGGGACTGGAAGCAATACACGCTGCTAGATTTCAAAAAGTTAAGCTTGTAATTCGATGAGGTTTTTTATTCTTGTCCTGAATCGTCTTTCAGCCAGCCTGAAGTTGTAGAAACACAAATTTGTCTCGGCTTTTCTGCTATGCGAGCGAGCATGCAGATTGATTTATAGGGGCATCTTACATAGGCTTGTAAATGCGTAAATGTCGGCAATTTTCGTTTTCTAAGCTTTGTCTATTTTTGGTCGCTTCGGCTGTTAGGATAAGTCTGCCGTAGATATTTCGCATTTTAAACAATTCACTTGTCCAGCTGTCCAAGAGATCCAACACCGCCCAACGATTTGTGCGCGCCCACCAACGTCGTCGTCTTCATTGGGAATCGTAAATTCAAATTTCTGCAGGACGACGACGCGGGACTATGACGTGACCCAACGGCGTCGTCGTGCAAAAGTCGTCGATTCGTAAGCGAGTGTAACTTTTTGTCGCGGGTCGCGAGTCGCGACTCAAAGTCGCGAGTCGCGACTGAAAGTCGCGGGTGCGGGTAAAAGTCGCGGGTAACAAATTATCAAAAAATTAAAATTAAAATACCCAATAAAGGTTAATATAAAATAGCGAATTTTTATGTCTCACATAGTAGGTTTATAATTTTTTGTCAGACCTTTATCACGCAGCGGCTATTTTGCATTACAGTGAACCCATTAAACCGTGAACGCCTAAAATTATTTCTGGAATGTTTATTGTTCTGCGACCAATCAGATTCGAGACGGGAACCGCAAAAACCGCAAGAGTAATTAGCTGAAAGGTTTCGATCACGAACCGAGTCGTTTAGGCTAGAAGTATATGAAAGGGTTGATATGAAGGGTTTGATATATATGAAAGGGTAGGGATTTCACGAAGAATAGGAAAGGGTACCGAAAACACACCGTTGAGGCATAAAAAGGGTCTTTCAAAATATATCAAACAGACGCACGTAAAGGCTATATGAAAGGGGTACCATTTTCATTGAAAGGTATATGAAAGGGTAACATTTTCAATGAAAGGTATATGAAAGGGGTACCTTTTCTGTCAAAAACGGTATATGAAAGGGTAAGGGTTTGAACCTCTGGGCGGAGCATCCCTGTGCAAAACTTTGTTGAGTACCCCCCTCCCCCCGGGTTGCCGATCCACGATAAATTCTCAGTTTCACCGCCGATTTACAAACACTCTGAAATTGTTATTTTTTTTTCTATTTCAGAGTTTATGCATAAGCAAAGAATAACTATAAACGATATTTTACTGAAAAGAGATAAATAATCGAACAGACACGGCTAGACAGGGGCGTCTGGGAGCAGAATAATTGTATTCAGTTTTCGATTTTTTAAAAAAACGGCCTCTCTGGTGTTGTCAGTTATAATCATTTGTAGGTTTCAGCCTTTTCCCTGTTTGACCAAAACAGTTTACTGAATAAAGTTTGCAAAAGTTTCCCTTACCTTACTCTGGTGCGGAGAACAGTGCATGAAATGTCACGAAGCTCGTTCACGGCAAAACTCTTCCGTCACGCAAGTCGTTAGCCGAACAATTTAACGACATGAAATAACGATCTGGATTTTTCTTCCACGATTCTCAATTTTTTTTATACCCTTTGGAAATACTGAAGTTGTTATTCTTTACTATTTCAGAGAGCTTCTGTATGAGCGAAGGATAGACGGCAGAAGTGAACAAATGTCCAGTTCTAGTACAGTAGTAGCCTGCGTAGCAGGCGCATGAAAAGGAATATGGGCGCGCGAGGGAGACACGCGAGGAGGAAAGGAGCGCCTGCCCGAGAGGCCCCCCAAAATCGTTTGTGCTCGCACTCTGTGAGTGCGAAAAATTCCTATTGGTTGAGAGGCTCCCGAGGGAATAAGTGGTCTGGGTTGGGCAAGAAAACTGTCACTCAAAGGAAACCCGAGATCGTTTGCAACGGCGAGCACATGAAATATTTCTCAGAATCCCAGACATTCTGACGAATGCTGTGTAAACAAATTGTCAATGAATTAGTCATTCAATGCATAAAGTTTTGAATAACATGTCTTGGATGAATTGAATCTCCTTTTAATAAGCTTCTTGATGGTTTGCCTGGGGAGGCAGCGGATTTTTTTTTCTCTTCACAAGGAGCTGTACCCGTGAGCGGCGAAGCGGTAAGCGATCGAGCGACTCGAAATCTGTTGTCTATCTTGTCGCTCAGTTAAAAATAGTTTTGTCGATTTGTTCTGAATCATTGTTTTCTTTCCGGTCAGAATTATTTTTATCCGACTCTTTCGGTCAGTTCTAAATACAACGGTGGGTTTGCGATCAGAGTAAACATGTTCTGGGGTCCCAGAAATGCAGGAATTATCTCCCTGACAGCTGAATGACGAAGGCGTTCGTGATTTGAAACGTTCATGAATTATTTTCGTTGCCAGCGGCTTTAGAATTGTTTCGGTTTCAGTTGTTTTACAGCCCCTGAAGGATATTTTTTCTTTTAAACTACGAGTTATGTGACCCAGACTGCTGAAATAGTGTGTGTAAACAAGCACGGCGAAGCAACGAGCAGGACGCTTGCTATAAATTCCCGGAGTTAAGACGGCTCTTATTTTTCTTATGTCTCGCGAACATTGTTTTCGCTGGAATCTTCTGAAAGTGTCGAGGAAACGGAACTAAACATGTCACATAATTTAATCAGCTTTCTTCCACACGGAGAGCACACAACGTCAGAAACTCTTTAATTTTCTCAACAGATATCCCGACTGATGAAGACTTCGATTTATTTTCCGCAACAGCCATTTTCCCTCGCAGACGGCTTGAAAAGATTCCTGTAAGACATAAATCCAGACCTCTTTGTAATGCACGGCCCACAACCTATTCGTAAATTTGTTTTGCACAGACAACAGAAAATATCAGGATTTTCATTGTCATGTTTAAGAACGGATCTGCTTTCTGTCAAAATTTTTGACAGATCACGCAACACTGCGAAGTAATTGGATAGGGGGCGGCAAACGATTTTCGTGGGCCTCTCGGGCAGGCGCTCCTTCTCTCCTCGCGTGTCTCCCTCGCGCACCCCTTTCTTCTTGCGCCCAAATTTATTTTCATGCGCCTGCTACGCAGGCTAGTACAGTAGTGGAAGCAATTCGCGCGTTTAGTATATTTTAAAAAAAGATACGTTTCCTTCGGTGTTTGCATAAACATTTTATTTATCACTTCTTTGGTTTTGCCTCAAAACGTGCTTGTTTTTGGCCGTCATTTGATGTTTTCGATGCCGTCGGTCCAAAGTAACACAACTACCGAACTAAGGCCTAAACAAAAGCGAGTGCAATTTTTCAAAATTTGCATGCACTGTTCTCCGCACCAGAGTAAGGTAAGGGAAACTTTTGCAAACTTTATTCAGTAAACTGTTTTGGTCAAACAGGGAAAAGGCTGAAACCTACAAGTGATTATAACTGACAACACCAGAGAGGCCGTTTTTTTAAAAAATCGAAAACTGAATACAATTATTCTGCTCCCAGACGCGCTGTCTAGCCGTGTCTGTTCGATTATTTTAATATCTCTTTTCAGTAAAATATCGTTTATAGTTATTCTTTGCTTATGCATAAACTCTGAAATAGGAAAAAAAAAACAATTTCAGAGTGTTTGTCAATCGGCGGTGAAACTGAGGATTTATCGTAGTTCTAAAATAGGGAACGGGGAATCGGGGAACGGGGAATCTCTAAAATGGGGAATCTCTAAAATAGGGAATCTCTAAAATAGGGAATCTCTAAAATGGGGAATCTCATAAAATGGGGAATCTCTAAAATGGGGAATCTCTAAAATGGGGAATCTCTAAAATGAGGAATCTCTAAAATACGGGATCTCTAAAATGGGGAATCTCTAAAATAGGGAATCTAGAAAGCAGCTGTTACGAGGGCAGTAAGTAAAAGCTGTCCGCTCGCGATAAAACTGAAATTCAAGATGGCTTCAAACTAGAAGTCAGGCGATGCGTTATGACGTTCATTTAGGGATGTACTCTAGTGTAAATTCACATGACTCCTAGGAAGACCATGTAATTATGATACGATTTCGTGTATAAATAAAGATTGATGATGACCATTTAATTTTTGTCGGAAGGGGGAAGGAGGGGAGGGGGGGCGGGGTGGGGCAATTTCTTCTGAGTGTGATTTTTTTTTTCAGCATCACTATTTGCAAGAATTTTCTTTACCAAAATGCTTGAATTTTTTTTTTTTCACGTGCTTTCTTGTGCACTATTTTTTCTCTTAAATTTCTTCTGCAGGAATTTTTTTTTGGTAATTGCTCACCCCCTTCCCCCCACAAAAATTAAATTGTCCGTCCCTCACCGTGTTTTGTTTCATATTGTGTGACAAATCAAGCTAAATCATGCTGCGACACTTATAGTGTCTGGTTCATAAGTGTAAATATCCGGTCTCGATTGCGAAACCGTCACACGAAAACTCCAAAAAAAAAATCACTTTGCTTTTCGATAAGTTTGAAAGAAAAATTAACAACTTCTCGTTACATTTTTTAACACCCGAAGAGAAAAGCTCAATTTATCTGCAAGATCGTGTAAGTTCGCGAACGTGACCTCTTTGCGTTTTCTCGTGCCGACGTCATGCCCGCGGTTGGTCCAAACCGTGTAGGACGAGAACTGCGAGAAGAGTATTCCTTCCAATCTTGATTTTAGTTGGCTGTACGAGATTAGAAAGGCGGCGCTCCGTCGTCACCCGCGATATCTTTAAGTTGAGAATTTATAATAATCCAAAAATTAAAATACCAACTATTAAAAAGAAAAAAAATCACCAAAAAATTAACTCATCTTGGAAAAATTGGGAATCTTGCAAAAATTCAAGAAAAACCTTATGGCGGGGTGGCATCCCCCCGCACCCCCGTTGTACACCCGAGAGTTAATCGGTACACAAAGTTACAATATTACAAGGAATTTCCCGTTTGCTTACCTCTATGTAACATCGACGTGCATTGAAAAGGGAGTGGAAAAAATTCATCTGTCCACTGTTAACGGCCGCAAACCCCCTCGGAACGAAAAAGCGCAGCGTGTAAATCGTCGTTACTTATGCCAACTTTTTTTAAGTAATGCCATTTTTTTTTCTGCAACTCAAGACATATCGTTTTTGGGTGGGATAAATGCGTTATCTCCGCAACTATTTTTTAGTATTTTTTTATCTCCGCAATTATCAGTCATTAATTTAAATGCTTTTTGTCACTACATAGTCTGTTCGTTCCTCTGTTCCTCTGTGCTCTGCAGTCCGAATAGGGCGTTCGCTCAATACACTGAGATATGCAGGTTCCTTGATGATGATGCTGTGATAACATGAGAACATCTCTGTCCCGATTCCAACTGAATCGTGCTATCATTTTTCGCATTGATTCTGAATTGCTACAATGAGCCGCCGCAAAACGTCTTTTTCCTTGCTTTTCACTCTAATAAGGATAACACATGTCAAATTGAACAAAGGAAACTCGGGTTTCATTTTCAGTGGCAAGAGTTCCATTGTAAGTGTTCGGTTAGTACAGGTTTTTGACATTGACAAATGACTATTTATTCAATGTCCGCTTAATTGAGGTGTTCGCTTAAAAGAGGTAGCCTGCATGACAGGCGCTTTATGAGCCAAGCGGGTCGAGCGAAGCATTTCGCGCGAAGCGCGACACGAGCGCGAAACGCGAGACGAGGGAAGGAAAAAAAAATAAAGCGCCTGTAGACAGTCCATTGTTCTGGCTCTTCCACAAATCCTCGACCGTTCATCTGGTAGACGGTAATGCTGATTGGTCTATTTATACCACGTGACGATGATATGTGAGATCAATTATACCAAATGTAAACAACAAGATAAAAACAAAGCTCTCGCTTGTGTTGTAAAATTTGTGTTTCCTCGACTGGAACATTCATCAAACCTTGGATTTCCTCCTGCAGTTGTTACAAAAGGTGACAGGCCAAGCACAAATCCCGCTTGTCGCTAAAAGCATTTTAGCCCAGCTTTAGAATAAATCTACCCCAAGTACGTGCCTGAGAGATTTTTCCTTTCTGATCTTAGATAAAAATATCTAGCTGTGATACTGACAGGAGGAATTTACGCTTTCCAGAGCCGTTTAGAATATTTAGCTACGCCGTCGTTTGCTAGCTCTAGCTCTTGGCATAACAATGTTTTTTTTTTCTCAATTTGAAAGAGTTGTAAGATCCGGAATTACCACTAAAGTAGGAGTTATTCGCTGCTTTATAGGATCAGCTCATTTCTGAGTTCGTGATTTAATGCGAGCGCAAGTTTGCGGTTAGCATAACTTGCGATATAGATCGTGTTTTGATTGGTTATTTCGAATTCACTGCGGTCAGTTAATAATTGGTGGAGTTGGTGGGCGGAAGAGCCAGAACAGTGGAATGTCTACAGGCGCTTTATTTTTTTTCCTCCCCTCGTCTCGCGCTTCGCGCTCGTGTCGCGCTTCGCGCGAAATGCTTCGCTCGCCCCCGCTTGGCTCATAAAGCGCCTGTCATGCAGGCTAAAAAGAGGCAGTTTTTACAGTAAACATGGGAACAAAATTTTGGGACATCGACAATACAGGTTTGACTGTATTTTTTTCTTCCACAAAACTTCACTAGTTTCTGGTGTACTTAAAAAAGAAGTGCTCACATTCGTCGTTCATGCTCACTTTCGGCGCGGTCGCACGAAGGAATTTGTTATCCTAGGAAGACGAATTTTTCACACGGTACCACAGGCAGCCCAAGCGGTAGTGATTTTAATACGTGTGGTGATTTTCTCACTTATCTGCCATGTGCTTCTAGCCTCCACGTGCAAATGTTCATAGTAGCCATGTTATAGTCTTTTGACCATGGCGTTCAAAATACCCTTTATAAAGTCCAGCAAGTCCTTTTCACATGGGTACTTTGATGTTTTGTTCTTCAAGTTTTTCTATGGCGCAAGAAAATGGCAAATAGATGTGTCGCGCGGAAGCGCTGACCTTGGTTTGCATAATTAATACCTTTCCGCTCTCCCTACGTTTCTTAGGAAGAAAGGGGAAACTGTTCGCAGTCATGTTTAGTTTTTTGTGATCTCCAGTTTTCATGTTAGGAATAAGAAAAAATAAAATAGGCCATTTCCGAGTTGCCTTTAGCCTCTCTATCAGAGCGAGAAACTCATTTTCATATGAAAGGTTTCGCACCTAGCCTCGCTTTGATAGAGAGGCTAAAGGCAACTCGGAAATGGCCTATTGTGCATGGTTCATTTGATTAGAAGCTTGTATACTTGTTGGCTGTGTTTTTTCGTGTTAAGGCATGCTTCAACGATTATGAATAAAATAGGTGAACTTGTGAGTAGTACGAATAATCACTGGCTTTTTTACGTCTTGGTTCAATTTAAGAGTTTCAGCCTTTGAGAGTTTCTGTGGTTCATACCGCCTTACCTCTCGTAGGCGAACACCGAAAAAATGTCAGGAAGGTGGATCATGCATTATAGGTGTGGTCGTTGATGACATGACTCAAATCTAATTAACTGACCGTTACGAAACTGATTTTAAACTACACACAGAAAGATCCAAAAAAAGTCAATGAGTGTAAGAAAGAATGTTAATGTTCAAATGAAGATGTGAGAGAGACTTACTGGCGATAAAAGTGAAACTAGACCCTATTTTAGAGATTCCCTATTTTAGAGATTATTTTAGAGATTCCCCGTTCCCCGATTCCCCGTTCCCTATCTTAGAAGTAGCCGACTCGTTTCGTGATCGAAACCTTTCAGCTAATTACTCTTGTGGTTTGTTGCAGTTACGTCTCGAATCTGATTGGTCGCAGAACAATAAACATTCCAGAAATAATTTTAGGCGTTCACGGTTTAATGGGTTCACTGTAATGCAAAATAGCCGCTGCGTAATAAAGGTCTGACAAAAAATTATAAACCTACTATGTGAGACATAAAAATTCGCTATTTTATATTAACCTTTATTGGGTATTTTAATTTTAATTTTTTGATAATTTGTTACCCGCGACTTTTACCCGCACCCGCACCTATTACCCGCACCCGCGACTTTCAGTCGCGACTCGCGACTTTGAGTCGCGACTCGCGACCCGCGACAAAAAGTTACACCTATTAAGAGTATATAGGGGACTTGCATTCGTCCAAAGTGTCATTGCCGTATTCTTTGTTGACAGCTGGTTTATTTCAGGACTTTCTCTTTTGTCTACATTCTACATGTAAACATGCATGTTTGGGAAAATTCTTCGGAAAGCAATCAAGCGTTCTGTTCGATATTTTATTGCCTTGCATGTCTTCAATGTCCTTGAAACTTGCAGGCCATAAAAATTGATGATTAATCTCGAGATTGTCAATTTTTTACAAAAAATTATCTCGCCGTTTCCAAATTATCATCACATTTGTAGGCGTAGACCAAATTACATACAAAAATGGCAACAAGAGCAGCTGAACGCACGCTAATCAAATCCTTCTTTCTCGCAATCGGCCAAAGCAACCCCCTCACTTTTTCACACACCATTTCAAATGGAATCAAACTACTATGAGACGAAACTGCATTCCCATCGCGCATCGTTTTCTTTCACTGTATTTATAATCCCAAAAGCTTCATCCCTAAAAATTTCAAAAACGCTCTCATACATTTCTTTCAAACTTTGTCCAGTTGAAGCCCATGGTCTAATCAATTAGTCCACTAGCGGGTTTTACAAAAATTTCTCTTGATCTAGAGAAACTCCGCAACTTGTGAATTTCGGAGGATCACCATTCCGTTGCCATGGAAGCACCGATGTAAACAAATCCTATACTCCCATAAAGTTCAATGTATTGTGTGTTTGCATGCAAAGTGGCTTGTCTTTTTATGCGTTACAGCAAAAGATATGGCCCATTAAAATTGAAAGGGTGTGGACTTGAGAAATGGGTACGAGCCTCCTTAAATGTAGGTTGTGTTGAAGGAATGGCAAACCACAATCTCTATGAAAGGTTGATTCCAACTGAACAAAAACTATTTGGAACGTAAAATTTATGTCTATTTCGAGAGCCAAAAACGCCGAAAATGCCATTTCGAGAGTTGTTTTTTTTTCCAAGAAAATACTATCTGTTTCGTTCTTATTCACCAAAAGACTATTCATTTTGTTTTATACAGCTACTTAAAGGCGAACAGCCTTAGTTGGAAAAATTTTCTTGTGATAGAGAAAAACGTCTTAAAATGTTCTTGTTTGGAGAAAAGTCTTGTTAAAGTTTTCTTGTTATAGAGAAAAACTTGTTAAAGTTCTCTTGTGATAGTAAAAATCGTCTCAGTTTCACGAATAAAAAAAAATTCTTAAAAATTTTCTCATGATAAAGTTTCTCGCGAGGAGTTTGAGAACGTAAGGAAAAAATCTCTCAGGCGCGTACTTGGGGTAACCCTATCCTAAAGCTGGACTAAAATCATTATCAGATTTATTCTGTCAAAAGTGTATTTTTATCATTGGACAACATTGGACAACTGGACTGCCATGTCTACGAATGTTTCAGGACAAGACGGAACATTGTCAGCATTTATAACGATTTCACTCGCCTGTTATGGCAATGAGCCAACAAAATCGGAAAAATAGGGTACATGTGCTATTAAACCCCGCAGTACAATTTTGTTCGCGAAGAGTTGTGACAATCGATTCAATACTTAGCCTGATAACAGCATAATTTGGGCTGGTGACAAGGCCTTGAAGGATGTAAAAGTGTTTAGAAATTTTGTTGCAGATAAATGTCGTCTTGTTCGGAATTTGCGCATTTTAAATATAGAGTTTGCACCCGTTGTTTCGTCTTATGACCACAACTATAAAGCCTGGTTCCCATATAGCTGTAACTACCCCGTAACTGCCGTAAGCCGAACCGGCGGTAGCACTGGGGCACACCGGCGGTAGTTCTATTTTTAATGGAAACATTCTTTTCCGGCATCTGGGATGACCGGCGGCACGATGTCCCCGGTGCCGGAAAGTTGGGGGCAGTACGCAGCTCTTACAAGGTCTTCTCTGATTTGCTGAGAAAACAATAGAACAAACAACACAACAATGGCTAACAATAGACCCTAGACCTAAAAACAATAGAGCTGCATGATATACAGGTCCAATGAAATTAGAGGTTGTAAAGAGCTGTGTGGTACCTGGAAAATTGAGTTGAGTTCAACTTTTCCCGGCTTTACGGCACCGCAGGCTTGATAAGATTTTAATGGCAACACATGCCGGCGGGAACCGGCGACATCCCGGGGGAGTTGCATTGTTTTTATGACAACACATGATTACAGCTGTCCAATCAAATCTCAGCCATTTCCGCGCTAAAAGCTCGTCACGGTCATGCGGTCACAAATGGAAACACACAACTGCGGCTGCCGGCGGTATGTATATGGTAGCATCCCGGTCACTGCCGCAGTGCTACCGGGGGCTCGCTTACGGCAGTTACGGGGTAGTTACGGTTATGTATATAGAAACCAGTAGTAAAGTAAGTACGTGTAAGTGGAAGCTACAGTAGCTACCATTATTGTCGTTAATCTTGTCGTTGTCTCGTCGTTTATAAAAATATCGATTCTGTATTGTTATGGACGTTGGATTCTAAACATATTAATGACAAATTGTTGGAAGTAAAAGTAGAGGAAAGTAGTTATTGGTTAAAATAGAATTAGGTTCTAGTGAAAGCTTTCGTGATGAACACTTTCTCAGTCAGTAAGTAATCATTATGCATTGTCGGTCCGAGTTTTCTACTGTGTTTCTTTGATACTAAAACTGAGGCGAACTTGATAATTATCAAAACATATTGGTTGTTTGCACGCCGGCCATGTTGGGGGTCAGAACAATGAAATTCAGTCATCCTTTGGGAATGAAACTCTATTTTTATGCAAATGAGTTTGTTTTGTTTATGACCCCTAACATGGCCGAGACAACAACAACAACAAACAACAAACAAAACTTTATTAGACATATAAACTTAAGTACAGTTCCCCTGCAAATTAGCAAGAACGCTCTTCGAGGCAGGGAAAAGTAATGTAATTGAAAATAATAAAGGTTAGACAATATAACAAAACAGAAGCTGATCTGTAGAGTTACAGATTATTTTAAAGCTTTTGATAAAATCATGATACTGGTGGCAGACAAGATAATTTTTAATGATTTTAAATTTTTTCTCGTGACAAAATTTTAAGAAAGATTGGGTGATAAAAATTCGAAAAATCGAATTTATAGTCAAAGAAGAAGATCTGATTAATCTGTCAAAAGTGTATTTTAATCGTTAGGCAACTGGACTGCCATGTCTACGAATGTTTAACGGACAAAACAAAACATTATCAGCATTTATGACGATTCCACTTGCCCACAAGTAACTAGATCATTTGAAGGGAAAAAAACTCAAAACAAATGCAAAACAGCATCACAGCTGATGAGCTGTAGTTATTTGGCAGCAGGCCTTCTGTATGATCTGAATTTTTTTTAATGTCTTATCCATTTTATAAGAACATTTAATATTTCCAGGCTGATTTTGTTCTTATAAAAATGGCGCTTTATTTGCAAAATTTCAGCCTGATATTCTTAATTCATGTGTTCTTATATGCGGGTGTTTACTGTACCGCTTATCGAGAAGGTGGTCATATATAACGTAGGTTTCACTGCTGTAATTTGGTTTCTGTAACTTAACGTTGATCCGAAACAGCCGAAGGTATCGGTCAAGCTTATCGATTTATCTGTTTTTATCACTTATAATGAATGATTTCAGTTATGTTTTGTGGTCATGAAGGCTGAATGAAGACTCTGATGAATCTGACTGTCATAAGGGTATTTTCTTCATTTCGCAACTAGCGTGTCATATCTACGAGTGTATTACCAAAAAACAATTCAGTGATATAATCCGGGCGCTTCTTTAAACTGTGACTACAAAATTGCGTCTAAAGCAATAGCTAACAGAATAAAACGAGTATTACCCAATATGAGTGGTTTCCTAAAAGGGCCGTTCTATTGCAGCAGAGAATATTTTACTAATTGACGGAGTCATAAATTTTGCTGAACACAATGCAATGAATACCTGTATGCCGAAAGATATTGGTGCCCCGTTGTTTGGAAGCATTAAGACTTGCTTTTATTCTCCCGAACACTGTGACCCGCAACGGAGATTTCTTAGAAAATCAATGAACCCGGGAAATAAACCAACGCCAATTTATTCTCTTAAAACTAACCGGATAAATAACAATAGAGGTATTCAATGCGATGGACCAATAAAAACAGAGGTTCAGAAAAGGGTAGTGGCATCCCCTACTCGATTACCACATTCGTGTTCGAGTGGTATATAGTTTTTATGCGGCTTACTAACAGCTCAGACTGAAGTCGAAAGACAGCTACAACACCAGTTATTCAAAGGTAAGTTGTGCTACTCGTTAGGTATGCGAAATTGAGGCGCTAAAGTGAGGAGTTTTTAGATATTAACCGAAGGAGATTAAAAGAGGCCTGCTAATCGATTCTAGCGGCACGTTTGCCGCTATACCGTCTACCCGTGACGTACGTGTAGCAACCTTAAACGTTTTATGTTAGGGGTGGCGAATGGTACCTTCAAAATCGTGGATCTCGGAAAATTTTGGTCCGGTCTCGAAATCTCGGCAGTTTTCGTTTTAAGTCTCAAAGTCTCGTTTGGCTGGTGCTTTTTCTGTCTCGGAGTCTCGGATTTGTTTCCTCAAGGTCTCGGAGTCTCGGATACTTTTGTCAAGCATTCTCATTCTTCATCCTTGTTTGTTGTTTGATAGGTGATTTGGATATTTTTAGCACTGAGTCTCTGGCGGTTTTTTCCCGCATTGGATCTCGGGTTCGGATTTTATAACGTAGCTGCGGTCTCGGCCTCGGATTTTGAAACAAGGGTCTCGGCGTCTCGGCGAGTCTCGGATTTACCATTCGCCACCCCTTATGTTAATTAACAAATGCCTTTCCGCAATCTGAAAGAAAGACGACTCGTTCTCCATCAACTTGCGCCATTTCAAGAAATCATCGCCAGAAATAGCGGCCATGTTCACCGCGCGTGCGCGAGTTTCAGTGGCAATATGGCCGCCAAACACTAGAAGGCTTTGTATGGCAGAAATAAAACAAAATCAAATTGGCTGGCTTTTAGCTTACCTGGAATATTTGCCGCATTCCGGGTAAATTTATGAACATCTTTTCAAGTGTTTTTGTAAGCTTGATTTTCCCCACAATTGTTACTGGCCCTGCTTTTCAAGAAAACATATTTCCGAAGCTTCGCTCATACAATGCTCTCTATTTTAGAAGCCATTAATGCCGATTTTCACTCAAAACGGGATTTCGAGGCACCATAGTTCGTAAAGTGATGGGGGTAGCCAACTTGCCGCAATCGTCTGAGAAGAAGCACCGACTGAACTGACGATCATCGCATTCTCACTTTCTACGATGGTTCCTTCGCCCTGCTTTTTGCTTTCAAAAATCGTTCAGACCTGTAAAAATCATTTCCACCAACAGTCCACGCTAAAGTCTTGAAGTTCGCTGTCTTCGAACTGCGATATTTGGGCACAGAATGCTCCAAATTTTGCTGCAAATCCCTCATTCAAAAGCTAAAGTCTTGTTGTTTTCAACTGCGAGCGAATTATTTCGGTCAGTGGTTTCTATATGGGCCTAAATACGCTTTATTTACACAACCATTTTTGTCGCACCGAAGCCGCACCAAACGAATTTGAGCCCGTAGGGTGGAACAGCGGTGTATACCAATGAAGCGACATCGCAGTGTAAGACGCACGAAAATTCGCTGCTCCAATGTCCCTGATTTCTGGCGATGATATCGAACGAAAGCAAACACGAAGAAAAGCAACAACAGGATTTCTTGCAAATTAACTTGGTGCCCCGCTGTATGGAAGCATACAAGATTTTATTTCATTCTCCCGAACACTTTGACCCGCAACGAAAATTTCTTAGCAAATCGGTGAACCCTGGAAACTGACCGACCAATATTGATTGACACTTTGTTACTGACGACGTCCCAAGGGTAAATCCAATTTATACTTGTCAATCAATACTGAATAATTTTATAGTGGGCCATTTACAGGTGAAGCAAATTTTTGTGCTGTCCCGGTTAACCGGACTGGTCGGGTAAACGCGATTACATGGAAATTTTTCAGCCCGGTTAGCCGGGATCCAGGCTAACAGGGCTGGCCCGGTTGTCATATAATCGCAAAGTTGATTTTTGTTGCGTTTAACAGGCGTGCCGAGATCTCGGCAAACCGGGCCAGCTCGGCTAACCGGGTCAGCCCGGCTCATATAATCGGGCCCTGTGACGTAAATTCAAAATTTAATTTATGCATCGCTACTGGTCACCGGATATTTCAAGCACACGTGATGTCGCGCCAGATCTTGTTGCTGGCGAGCCTTAGCGAGGCAGCCGCCTATTCTTTACAATAGCGGGAAAAATCCTGGGAAAAATCCAAAATTTTGCCGGATGTAAGATCACAAGCATGCGCAGTCGATTGGTTTTCTATTATCCGGGGTATCCACGCCGGTGATGACTTTACGAAAGTTCAATACACTGAGTTCGAGTAGATTTCCAGATTTCGAGTAGATTTCCAGCGAGGAAGGCAGGAGATTAATATGGAAAGTCGCCGTTTTTTTCAGCCGCTCGCGGTGATGTCAATGATTGTTTAAAACATGATATCTCTAATTCTACAAGGCACCAGAAGGTGCTTAAAACGGCAAAATCATGTTGTTTCGATGAAGGTCCAAATCGTAATGCATTTATTTCGAAGCGTCAACTATTTTAAGATTATTTGTCGAGCGAAACTTTAAAGATTTCAGCGACGCGACTAATGTCACTGCAGTAGCGGGGCGAAAGTAACTTGATCTCGCCGCTCGTTGTTTAAAGCCAGTAGCCACGCAGCTCTTTAGAACCTCTAATTTCATTGGACCTGTATACCACGCAGCTCTATTGTTTTTAGGTCTAGGGTCTATTGTTAGCCATTGTTGTGTTGTTTGTTCTATTGTTTTCTCAGCCAATCAGAGAAGACCTTGTAAGAGCTGCGTTTAAAGCGTAAAGTACATGGCGCAAGAAAATGTTATTTCGATGAAGATCCAACTCGCTGTGGTATTTACTTGGACGCGCCAACTATTTTAACTATTATTTTATACTTTTCCTTTGCCTCCACAAAGAAAAAAAAAACAATTTAACTTAGAACCAGCATTTTACCTCAACAGGGAAGGAAAATTTTGACTCGGCGGTCGAATATTTTGCCTCAACGAAAGTCTACCGTCTACCCCTTATGCATTTTCATTTCCCGTGAAGTTACAGCCCATATAATTTCATGTTATATCTTATTTATTTCCAACGCCAACACTCACTTTCACATTGAAACTCCTAGTCAATATGTCTATATGTATAATAAGTGTGAAATACAGCCGTGAGCTTCATCCACAGCAATGAGGCATAATCTCTCTTCATAGACTTCACTCGACAACATCGATCTTCCTCCATCGATCAGAACACAAAAATGACTCCGGTAATCCAAAGACGATCTTGCAACGGCTTTTTTCGCCTCCTCGTCCTTTTGATCTTCGCCAATAAACTCGGTAGCAATGCCTATTGATTTAAGGAATTTTACTTGATCTTCCATTAGCGAAGTCAGGGGTGAAATAACGACAGCAATGGACTAAAAACTCGTCTCTTTCACAATATCGGGGCGCACAATATCGAAAATCAGCCTAGTACTACCCACCACCTCGAATTTCGTCCATTAGTCTTGTTTACACGCAACGTAAGCTTACTGATGTCAATACAGAGTTTGTATGGGAGTTCAAACGGGGTTTTGTGAAGGCGGTCGAAAGTAGAGCTGTCCGTTTACGAAAGTGTCCGTTAAGAGAGCTTCCACTGTACATCACTAACACAAACCAGTTACAAAACGACATTCTAGCTGAGTACCCAACAATTCGTTATAAATTTGGGAGAAAGCCGGCTAGAAAGTCTACAGCCCCTCAAATGCAAATTTACTGCGTTAATTTAGGCTTTGACAAGATTTTTTGTTGTTGTTTCAAAGCCGTTTAAACTTGCTGGACTCTCAGAAGGTGGGAATGGCTATTTCAGAGCCTCCCTTCGGCCCCCTGCTGCCCCCCTCCACCCAATATGTTTTTACCGTGCTGCGGTCCTGTTCCTTCCTTGCTAAATTTACATGTATATGAACAACGAACTTTTCAGCGCCAATTTCCGTTATATGCCCTCAAATATGAGAACTCTTTCCAAATATACTGCAAAGCTTCAATCTGGCTCGAGGGTCAACTCTTCGTAGATTTGTAGAGTTGTAAATTATTGTTCTTTTGAAACTCAGTAAAAGCTGAATCAGTGTTTTTATTGAGTTTTAAACTTTGACATAATAGTTTACCTTGGCGACTTCCGCAAAGCAGATAAGTATTTACAATACTAAAAGACTGTTTTTTACGAAAAGCCCTCCAAACACTTGACAGTATATTCTCATTGGCCAATTTAACAGCAAACACTAAAAATTATGGGTAAATAACACTAAACACTAAACCCCATTTCATGCGTGAAAATTCGTGCACTCTCTAGGGTTTTCGTCTTTCCTAGCTACTGTTAGACAGGGGCGGATCCAGGAATTTTTGAAAGGGGGTGGGGGTCCGGGTGTATGCCTTCCGGAAAATTTTTCGGATTTTACCGTCTGAAACGCCATTGCCAGCATTCCTGAAACTCGAAAAGCGTTTATTAAGTCAAAAAATTGACAATCAGTCAATTGGTGGAAGTGAAACAACTACGTATGAAACAATTTTAATCTATTATTTTTATGAACCACAAGGGAGACACAGGCCTGAAAGAGGGGGTCCGGACCCCCGACCTTCCCCCTGGATCCGCCACTGTTATAAACTTTATAAAAAAGAACGAAGTAAAACATAGACGTTGCCATGATTTTGCTGTTATCCGCAGGCTGATATGGTTGAAAGGTTTCGACGTACGCTGTCGCCGTTTTGTTTATTTACGCCAGATCGGAAAAGTCTTCAATGCTCTTGATGACTTTGAAAGCTAAAACATTCTCTCAGACAACCAGAATGCAGAACGTTTTGCATGTATAAAATATCAGGGGCACCCAACGAATCTGTTCCTCACTTTATCTGTTCCCCAGCAGAATTCTTGCTGGCTGGCAAAATATTCTGCACATATTTTTTTAATTACCATTTTTGCGCTGGTTGACTCGAGAAAGGAGTCGCAAGAACAAACTGTGCTGGCTAACTAGGAGTGGCGAATGGTAAATCCGAGACTCGCCGAGACGGCGAGACCCTTGTTTCAAAATCCGAGACCGCCACCGCAGCTACGTTATAAAATCCGAGCCCGAGATCCAATGCGGGAAAAACCGAGCCCGAAACTCAGTGCCAAAAATATCCGATTCACCTATCAAACAATAAATAAGGATGAAGAACGAGAATGCTTGACAAAAGTATCCGAGACTCCGAGACCTTGAGGAAAAAAATCCGAGACTCCGAGACAGAAAAAGCACCAGCCAAACGAGACTTTGAGAATTAAAACAAAAACTGCCGAGATTTCGAGACCGGACCAAAATTTTCCGAGACCCACGATTTTGAAGGTACCATTCGCCACCCCTCTAACTTGAGCAGATCGAAAGAGACTGGATCGAAGAAAATCGGAGGACACTTTGAGGCTTAAAAGGGTTCAGCTTCGTAGTAACAAATTTAAGCAATACTTAGAGATACCCAAACAGGTTAAGTTCAAGACAGCAGCAAATGTACAAAACAATAAACAAAAAGCTTCAAATAGTTTTCCACTAGTGTTTCATTAGTTCCCAAGCCCCTTTTGGTGACTTATTATTATTGATTTTTTTCATCTATTCATTTTTTAAATGCTGGCTGGGAAACAGACATTTTTTTATCCAGCTGGCTGGGAATTTCCCTAGGTGTTATGCTGGGAAAAAGGAACAGATGCATTTTTCCCAGCAACGTAGAAGAACACCTGGAAATGCTTTTATATCATTTATTTTAATTTATTTGAGTAAAATAATACATTTTACCAAAGATTGTTCGTTGGGTGCCCCTAAAATATGTTTAATTTTATTTTAGGTTATAATGTCGTTTTGTTCGGCATTTACGCATTTTAAATATACAGTTTGTACCCGATGTTTTGTCTTATAAACACAACTGTAAGTGAAGTGGAAGCTATCATTATTATCGTTGATATAATAAAGATATTAGGAAACTTGAGGAACACTAGATAATTCAACTGTGACTGTATGCGCATTTTTGTAAGGCACTTCAATTATTGATTTTGTATTGTTATGGATATCGGTATTCTAAACAAACTAATTTCGAATTATTGGACGTAAAAGTAGAGGAAAGTAGTTATAAGTTAAAATAGAATTCAGTTCTAGTGAAAGCTTTCGTGATGAACACTTTCTTATCAGTAAGCAATCATTATGCATTGTCGGTCCGAGTATTCTACTGTGTTACTACGATACTAAAACTGAGGCGAACTTGATGTTTAACATCAAAACATATTGGTTGTTTGCACGTCGGCCACGTTGGGGTCAGAACATTGAAATTGTCATACTTTGGGAATGAAATCTATTTTTATGCAAATGATTTGTACTGTTTTTTACTCCCAACATGGCCGACATGCAAAGCACCAATAGTTCAGCCAATTCAAGGAAAAGCAGATCTAGAATAAAGATAATTTCAAATGATTTTAAATTTTTTCTCGTGACAAAATTTTTTCTCAAATCCTATAAAAGAAAGATTGGGTGATAAAATTCAAAAAATCGAAGAGTCAAAGAAGATGTGATTAATCTGTCAAAAGTGTATTTTCATCGTTAGGCAACTGGCTGCCATGTCACATGAATGTTTAACGGACAACACAAAAATCATCAGCATTTATGATGATTCCACTCGCCTGTTATGGAAATAATATCAACAAACTCGGAAATATAGGAGGCTATGAATAGCACAATGCAAACGAGAAACCAATTGGCCCGTGGCGGAATCATCTACTTTCCATTTGAAGGTACCGCTTATTGAGAAGGTGGTCATATATAACAGAGGTTTCCTTGCTGTAATTTGGTTTGTGTAACTCTTGATCCGAAACAAAGGTATCAGTCAAGCTTATCGGTCTATCTGTTATCACTTATCGAGGAGTTAGACTGACAGAAGGTAAGCTTTTCAGAATGTAAAATAATGAATGATTTTATGTTTTATGGTCATGAAGGCTGAAGAAAGATCTGATTAATCTGTCAAAAGGGTATTTTTTTCATTTCGCAACTAACATGCCATACCTACGAGTGTATTACCAGAAAACAATTCAGTGATATAATCCGGGGCGCTTTTAAACTGTGACTACAAACTTGATTACATCTAAAGCAATAGCTTTAACCGAATGAAACGACTATTACCTAACATAATTATTTATTACCAAAGTGGTTTCCTAAAGGGCCGCTCTATTGCAGAGAATATTCTACTAATTGACGGAGTCCGCATAAATTTTGTTGAACACAATGCAATGAATACAATGGAAAACCCGGATTTTTGTTGTTTATAGATTTTGAAAAGGCGTTCGACACCTTGGAGTGGACTGAGTAGAAAAATACCTTATAAACTTTAATTTCAGGTAAACTCTATAAATGACTGTCTATAATGTCATCACCTATCACCAGTACAATACAAAATAACGGTTGGGTCTCGCACCACTTTCAGCTAAGTAGAGGGTAAGACAAGATTGACCGCTTCTCCCTACCTTTTCATTATCTCCGCTAAAATGGTAGCAAACTCTATCAGAGCCGATAAGAGTATTAAGGGCTTCGAAATTTATGAAGAGGAGCATAAAATCAGCCAATCTGCAAAGGTTAACCATAAATAAACAAGGGCTTTTTTTGGTTCCTCAAAGAATAGACGGCCTTTTGCAGGGAGGGACGATGTCACTTGGGAAAGAAACAAGTTTTTTGCCTTAGGTATCTGGTTTTCAACCAAAAGAGCCGACATGCTTTTGCTAAACTATCAAGAAAGGATCGATAAAATCACAAAAGTGATGGAAAACTGACAATGTAGAAAACGTACCCTACTTGGGAAGATAACGGTAATAAAATTTCCTTGTGTCTCAACTGGTATACATTTAAACGCCACTTCCCGCTCATACTGATTTGTTAAAAAAAGGTATACTTCTGATGAGATTTAAAGGGAGATAAAATCGAAAGACGAGTAATGATCAACGAAACCAATGAAGGAGGCCTAAGAATGATTGATATACAAGACTTTAATAGGTCGATAAAAGCCAGTTGGATAAGGAAATACATGTACCTCGAACCTGCAAACACTGAGGTAAATGGAAATTTGTTAGCCTCGAGAAACTAGGGGCCAGTTACTTTTTTCGGAGCCGTTTTTGTTTCTATCTGGATGAAATTTTACTGTTACCGTGAATGTTTTACTGTTAGAGTTAAAATGCCTAAAATTGAAACTGTTTCATGTTACAGGTCCCAAAAATTAAGTGTTATCGAGGTACCCCTATTTAGACCCTCCATCAACTTTCCGCGCAACAATTTTGCGCTAAAAATCGCCGTTGCGAATTCTTCGTGTATTGCGCGAGCGGGTATTTATCGGCCGGGCTGATAGGTCTCTGTTTGAATAGCGGTTTTGAACAGGAAAACATTAACCGATTTCTTATTAAAAAAGCTAAATTTTATGGCGGTCAAACTCGATTTGCACTAGTTACAAGAAGTTTTACAAAGCCTTTATTTTCAATAAAATGCGAATATTTTTCATATGCCAGGGTGAAATATTCTTTTTAATAACTTATTCATCATTTACATTTCAGAGTTGAAGAGAGGGAAATCTGATTGGTCGAGAGACGGCCTGTGACTTCGCACTTTATCGCGTAGCGCGGTAAACATAAATTATGCCATTCTCTACTGCTTCGTCTCGTTTAATCGCATGAACGAATTTTGTTTATTTAAAACACAGGGGGCCCACACAAACTGTGTGACCGTTGTTCGTGTTTTTTAAATTTAGAGCAAATGTATGGGAATATCGAAAAGGTTCACTTATCGTAATATACGGCGATGAATATTTACATACAAGATCAAACTAAACGTATTTTTACCTGAAATGTTGTGTGGTGAGCGTATAGTACGCTCAGGTAAACGTCCGATGCAAACCCTTCAAATCGCTAAAATTCGCCGTTTTCAGCACAGGAATGACACCACACAACATTTCAGGTAAAAATACGTTTAGTTTGATCTTGTATGTAAATATTTATCGCAGTATATTACGATAAGTGAACCTTTTCGATATTCCCATACATTTCCTCTAAATTTAAAAAACACGAACAACGGTCACACAGTTTGTGTGGGCTCCCTGTGTTTAAAAAGGAAGTGGGGAGAGCGCATGTTCATTACCTTTCAATTTCAGCGGGATAATAATAATGATAAAAATTACTTAATTTGTAAAAGCGCAGACTTCCATAAAATGTTCAGTCGCGCATAAAAATTACAGTGTACAACGCTTTCATGCTGTAAGATGTAAGAAGGATAAGAAGCTGTAAGAAGTCTTATCTGTATATATATCGTAAGTATAATATTTGTACCTAATACTTGATCAGGTTACTTTATTCGGCCTGCATCCACAACTTAGAATTCCGTTACTGACTGCTGTGCCTTCTATAAATAGATGCTTTTTTATTTTAGTTATTAGAATTGTCATTCAGTTATCGGATTTATTTTATTTTATTGTTATTTGTCCTTTTTTTTGCAGTTTTGCTTTCTTAAATTCGAGTTTAAATAAAGGTTATTTCACTGTATTGGTAGGGGGTGAGAACACACGCGTTTGCCTGCGCGAGACTGAATATCATACGGATCGATAAATCGTGGAGTTGCTGTAGGCAATAAATTCTGACGATCAGACACCCATCGGTTTCTCTTGGAAAACGCAAACTACTTACAGCTATTTCTTTGTATATTGGTCTTATTCATGTACATTTTGTCTTAATGATGAGCGTTTACATTTTTAAATACAGTCTGAAACCTTTACCCTAACCCTGGATAGCATACATCATTTTAATGGACTTAGAGGAACAAGACTTCAAAACGGTGACTTCTGTTTACGAAATGACCAGTCTGTCTGACCATGGTTCTGACAGACAACAAACAACAACAACGATTTATTTTCAAATAATAAAACAAAATATATTAGCAACCCGCAAATAACTTGAGTTAATCGTGGCTGGTTACCGAATTATCCAGTCGTTCACCTCGTGGCTTGCTTTTCACGAAATATTATAATTTTCATAAACACCTTGTGATATGATATCAGTTGATATCAGTAGTTTGAGTTTAGATGCAATGAGTAAACCGTTAAACCGTGATGCTTTTGGATTTGGCGCGTAATTACACGAGCAGTAATATAATAATTTATGACAAAACAGCGTTATTTTATATATGCTTATTAAAGCATGACAAATTATGATTTTAATTTGTTTTGACGTACGTCGTGTTTTAATATCAATTCGAAAACGTATACGACCACTATTATAAAAGACAAAAGATGTTTTAAAGCATTAATACACTTGAATAATAGAATGCATACTAGTGACACAATTTTACTATATATATATATATAACTATATGTTTGCACACACCGCAGAGTGCATAAGGAAAGAATCTCCTTTTATTTTGTTGCTAGACAATTTATCCTACCTGTATAACTGTAAGCTAATAAACTTTATAATCCATCAAATATTTTTCTCGCGCGCGATTGGTCTAAAAACGTCACGTGATGCAGCCAAACCCATTTTCCAGTTTTAGAAAATCGCGTCAATGCTAAATTGAATTGAACTGATTGTTTTGATCAGACTAGAAATATTTTTGAACGCCAACAGAATAAATTTGATGTTTTTAAAATAAGCTTGGCCAACTTCTTCCAGCAACAGAGAAAAGCTGGACACGAAGAAAAATAGACCATCGGAATAAGGACGACGTACTTTTCAATATCAGCTATAAATATAAACTAGACGTAGACATTATTTTGTAAAACTATCCAGTGGTATTACCTGTTGTGATCGAGCTTCTTAAAACTTTTCTCAGACGTTTCTTGTTCCTTTTCCGTGCATCATGGACCATTTCCGCCATATAATATTGTGTCGTATTGTACCCGGAGAAGGGGGGACTCCCATTTAAAAGTGACGGAGGTGCTCGTCGGAAATCTTCGAAATACACCCTGAAAGGTTCCGGAATTTCGTTTGATGAGCGTGGCTCAAATGGATGTTTACTCCTAAGAGATACCAATTCTGAAAAACAAAATGTCATATGTTTTCGGCTAAATGGACTAAAAGGTACTGCGATAATTTTAACGGTGGTCATTTTAGATTTTAGCACCCTAAGCGGTACCAATCTACACATTTTGACACTTTAAAAGTACGACGAGCACCCCGTCATTTATAAAGGGGAGTCCCCCCCCCCCCCCCGGTATTGTATTTTATATCTAAAAGTGTTACAGATTCACAAGAACAAACAAATACGTTATAATCCCTTCTTTTAGCAGCTATTATGGTCGCCTACGAAAAAATTGAAACTGGAAAAAACCGGAAAAACCCAAGAAAGGAGGCTAACATCTTCTCCATTCTATCGTACTGGTGGGTAAATGAGATATTTTCCACGGGAAATAAGCGTCCTCTTCAAAATGAAGACTTATTTCCATTGCTTGATGAGGACAAATGTCAAGAAGCAACTGAAAAACTACAACGTCTGTGGGATGAAAAGATCTCTAAAACCCCATCCAATAAGACAACTGACATACACCCAAGATTCCCACGCAAGCTGTTTCCGTGGGGTCGCTGTGGTGGTGGTGGTGGTGGTGGATATCACTTATTTACAGCTTTGGTGCAACTGCACTCGTGGTATGACTACTCGTTGCTGCTTATATTTGCACTATTGTCTGGTTTGGGAAATGTTCTACAACCCATGTTTTTGAGCCTGCTGTTACCGGAGCTTCTAAAGCCCTCACGTGATGACCGGCTTGCTTATGCGTATGCTGGCGGAATCTGTCTCAGTTCGGTTCTGCGTGTTTTGGCATCAAATCAGTTCGTGTACAGGGCGTGGACCATACCTCAGAGGTGGAAATCCGCCGTTGTTGGGATGATTTATAAAAAGGTTGGTACTGCCGTGTAAGATACCAATTTTTGAGATCATTAAAGGACCTGAGAGAAGCATTTTCAAAGAGTTCTACTCCTACAAGTCCTACTTTGCGCTTGCCTGTGTAGATGGCGGTATTAGCTTTTCAAGGAGCGGGAAATGTGAACGACAGGGCCGCAAAAACAAGCAGCAAAGCCAGGTGGAAAAATACCGTAGAATTCCCCCCCCCCCCCTCCCCGCTCCGACAACCCGGAAATTACAGTTGACGAGAGTTCAATCCGTTCCGGGGGGGAGGTCCTGGCCCTGTTTAGAACAAAAAAGAAATGAAAATACTTACCCTGTGTAGGACACCTCCCGCTTTTAGGACCCTATCTAGGACAAAGGAACCATAACTGGAACCATACCCTGTTCTGGACAGATTCAGACCCTGTTTAGGACAGACTCAGTCACGTTAAATTATATACCCTGTTCAGGACATGAAGGCCAAAAAACAAAACCCTGTCCAGCGGCACGTCTGAGAGTTGAGGCCAAACGAGATCGAAAGTTCAGAATTTCCGTAGACTCCAATAAAATTTTGAGGCGGATTCAAACGTTGCGAGAGTCTCAGGCCTGGGCTTTAAGTTTGATTATTCTGATTAACGGGGGCCGTTACTTTAGGAATTCTACTGTACTGACCTTCTCCCCTATACGCTTTGCTTCCCATCTTACTTCTCCCCCACCCATGCCGCGGCATATAATGGGTTAAGCTGATGACATTTTGCGTGTTTGAATTGGTTTCCAAAACTAGTAAAAAAAAAAATAAATAAACTAGTTTCCTGGCTTGCTGACACTTATGAGAGCAGACAAACTGTAAAGGTTTTTAAACCAGTAAAGAAGAAAACCAAAACCTGAATCATGATTTAGCCGCGCGCGCTTTGCAGTTTAATGTTTTTGCTTCGAGTTCTGATTGTATTGTTGTGTTTTTTGATGTTGTTTCATATATACTTTCTTTCTTTCTTTCTTTCTTTCTTTCTTTTTTGCAACAGTCATTTACCAACCACTTTTATCATGGTTTTATTTTGAACGAAAGGAGTAGACACCATTGCAATTCAATGCACTCGTGCTTAATGAATTCTGTAAAAATGGTAGAATCATGTTGAACTCTAAACACTGGACAATTTATTTACTCAACTCAGTTGATACAAAATTTTAGGCTTCGTTCCCAGAGACCACCTACCTTTTGGCCAACACCAAGGAAGCAAGACTTCGTTTGGTCTCCGCTGACCTAAAACACAAAATGCGAAAATGCAGCCTTACACAATATTCCACGCGACAATTTCAGTCATTGAGGACTCATGGTTCAATTAAGTGCTCACGCTGTATGCATTTCTATCTCATTACTAGGTTCTTGGTTTCAACCAATCACAGCTGTCTCACATTTCCAGCGGACATGTGATGAACCTTATTTCCGGTGATCTCCAGCGATTCGACTCATTCGCGTACTCCATTGGTTGTTTTCTGCGCTTCATATTCGAGGTTGACTGGATTATATTTCTCATTGCAAATCTGTTTGGATGGAAGGCTCTTATTGGCTTGTCCATCTTGCTATCGCTTGCTGTTCTCTATGGGATCATTGGAATGGCCTGCGCAAACCTGCGATTTAGAATTGCCACCATTACAGACAAACGCCTTCGCTTAATGAACAATATCATCTTGGGGATCCGGGCTGTAAAAATGAATGCCTGGGAATGGCTCTTTAGGGAAAGAGTGCTTCAAACAAGAAGGTATATTGACATTAATGTTCCTGTTTTTTTTTTTTTCCAATATCAGAACTAACTGAATATGATTCAATATAAAAACCGGGCCATACTCAGACCCTCAATCGATCATTATCAGTGCAAGTATCAGTACAAGACACGAGTACATCTCCTGCACTCCATCAAGGATAACTTATAAAAGAGCAAAAAGAGCGGGGAAAAGCGGGTAATAAGGAATCGCTGTGTTGTCAGCCGAAAATACCTGGCGCCGTCGAGTTTGGCCTGGGCCCAACCTAACCCTACACCTGAACTGTCCTTAAACTGCCTCCCATCTCTATCCATTAAGCAAAATCAAAGATTTAATTAAGAACAAAGATGGCGACATTGTATCCATTATTCCAAATGACAAATGCTTTAATTTGCGAGTTTATAAGTCAGAAATTCTTTCGCTTCTCGTTTCAACATACATTAACTTTTTTTCTACAGGGCAGAATGCCGACTTATTCGAGTCAAGAGCGCGCTTCTGGCCATAATTTCAGCACTGATGTATTCATCGCTACCAGCCACAGTGTTCACATCTCTTGTGACGTTGTCAGCTAGCGGTACTGAGCTCACGACTTATAACATGTTCATGATTCTCTCTCTTTATGGTACAATGCGAATGGCAGTGTGCTGGCATTTACCGCAGATCGCTATATCTCTAGGAGACTTCTCGAGTTCTGTTCGTCGCATTCAACACTTTCTGAAAACCTTCGAATACAGTGCAAAAGACCGTCTCCTTCAGTCCTTCTGTGAAGACAGTGATAATGACCACAATCCTGAAAAAGGTATCATAGGTTCGGACCAATCGGACATCAAAGAAAACTGTGAGCACATGAGGAGAGTAAACATTTCTATGGAAAACGTTGTTTGCAGCTGGACTGGTAACTGGAAATCTCCAACACTGAATGCTGTCTCGCTGACAATGAACGAGGCTGACTTGGTGTTTGTTACGGGTCCTGTTGGTGCTGGAAAAACGTCTATATTGCTTACGCTTTTGGGGGAGCTCACCGTCTACAAAGGTCACGTGACTACATGCGGCAAAATCGCGTATGTTGCTCAACAACCTTGGGTGTTCTCTGGTACAGTGCAAGAAAACATCTTATTTGGCCAGCCATTCGACATGCACAGATACAACATGGTCATCGAAGCATGCGCCTTAAACAAGGACATAGAAGCGTTTCCGGATGGGCACGTGACTATGATTGGAGAACGCGGTATTGTGTTGAGTGGTGGTCAGCGCGCACGCATTGGATTAGCACGCGCAGTCTATTCGGACGCGGATATCTTTTTGTTGGATGATCCGTTTAGTGCGGTTGACGCTAAAGTCGGGAAGCACATCTTTAAGAAGTGCCTCGATGGCGCACTTTCCAAGAAGCTACGGCTCATTGTTACTCACAATCTGCAGTATTTGAAGAAGGCGGAAAGCATTATTCTAATCAAGGAGGGTTCCATTTTATTGAATAAAGGCAATTATCAAGACTTACGAAAATTTGAATCGGTGGTGCTAGGGGCCGAAAAGCGAAAGAGCAGAGATTTGGATGATGGAAAATGGTTGAAAAATGTAAAAGAAACCAAAGAATTAACTGTTGTTGAAGACGCGTATGGTTTGGAAACTGCTATGGAGGATCGTATAACAGGTTCAGTGAACTGGCAATCATACTGGGATTACCTCCGAGCTGGAATACCTGGCAAATTACTGCTACTTTTAGTGTCGTTTTTTATATTAGTCCAAGGTAAAGATTCTACTACTGCTTAATTTCTATTTTCACAAGGATGTGGGAAAAAGAAGGGGTTGATTCCTCTAAATACGAAACCTTCGCACATGCTATTTTCCCATATCTTAGCAAATGTTCAATACAGTCAAATCCTGACACCACGGACACCAAAGGGACCATAGAAACTGTCCGTATAAATGGAGTATCCGTATTAATAAAGGAAAATGCGAGAAGCCCAAAGAACATAACGAGTTCCAATCCACCAAATCAGTCACCTTCATTAGCTTTCTTACTTGCTATGAATGCAAAGTCGTAATGAGGGCCTATGAATGGGAGACAGTTATATAAATAAGGCACTGTTATAGTACAATGCGTCTTACTGTGAGCACCCGACAAACCTTTTAGAAGTTTCCCCAATATCACCAGCTAATTCTAATAAGGATCGTGCTATTCTCTATTTTGAAATTGCCCATAATACACTTTGTTTGCCCCCCAAATTTTGCATAAACTATTGTTTTGAAATGCTCCTGGGAGGACTGCATATTCCCAAGAGCATTTCAAAACAACAGTTTATGCAAAATTTGGGGGGCAAACAAAGTGTATTATGGGCAATTCGAAAATAGAGAATAGATTCCCATTTGCCACGAATTACCACCTTATTACCCACGATCTGCTCCCGTACGGCCTCGTGGCTCAAGCGGTAGAGCGACGGAAGATCAAATCCGGAGGTCGTGGGTTCGAATCCCACCGAGGTCAAAGATTTCTTTCTTTCCCTCGTGTGGTCCCTCATTTCCTTACTAGGGCTAACGCTCAGTACAGGGAAATTTATGGGTTTACCTTAGCACACGGTGGTCTAGTGGTTAGCGCGTCGGACTTTCAACCTGAAGGTCGGTGGTTCGAAGCCTGGTCTCTGCCGTCGTGTTGTTTCCTTAGACAAGAAACTTTACTCCACACTGTCTCTCTCCACCCAGGTGTATAAATGGGTACCGGCGACAAAATGCTGGGGGTAACCCTGCGATGGACTAGCATCCCATCCAGGGGGGAGTAGCAATATTCCTAGTCGCTTCATGCTATAGAAACCGGGTTTAAGCTCCGGCCGTTGTGAGCCTTCTGGCTCGGGTGCGCGACTTTACTTACCTTAGCACTATAATTTACACACAGAGTTAATTCTCTGATTCCTTGTAACTTATAATAAAGTTTGTTAGGTTCTCACGGTAAGGCGCGTCACACTGAAATAGGATAAAAGGGAACAGATATCTACTTGTTGATGTTAACGAGATTTTCCGGTTATCACACTTACCCATCTCTCCTATATTCCTCACCATCATGCATCATGGGTGGCCCATTGGAGAGAGGTTGAAAGGGTGGATAAATTCCCGCGAATAACATGATTTTTTTTGGCCACTATACCAACAGGCTCCCTCATTGCTCCGGACTGGTGGTTGCTTCACATGTCCAGCCTCTCCCCTGAGCACAGGGACGATAGCCGTAACTTCTACATCTATGGCGGACTGGTTTGCACGGCGTTACTACTGTTCATCGCAAGAGTGGTACTCTTGTTTGAAACGCTAGTCAACTCGTCTAAACGCCTCCACGACAAAATGACGATCGCCATTTTGAAAGCCTCGGTCCTGTTTTACGACACCAACCCGGTTGGCAGAATAATGAACCGATTTTCCGGTGACATTGCAGTGCTGGATGAATTGTTGCCTTACGCATTTGTGGACACTGCACAGATCTTTCTGTATAGCGTGGGGACTGTAATTTTCACAAGCACCCTTAACCCTTGGATTATATTCGCTGTTTTTCCTCTTCTGGCAGTTTTTTTCCTGGTTGGTAGACACTTCAACAAGACGTTTAGGGAACTGCGGCGATTGGAAGCGCTGAATAGGAGCCCTGTGTTTTCTCACTTCTCCGGTACCTTGGAAGGTTTGACGACCATAAGAGCTTACAAGAAGGAGATCAGTTTTCTTCAGGAGTTGTTTAGGTTTGAAATCTCGAACGACTTTAATTTTACTCTTTTACATCATTCTGCAGAGCACCCACTGAGTTCCAACCAAAATGATGTTAAAAAATTCAATTTTGCAAAATATCGAGAGACACTTTATGCCACAGAAAAGCATTGTTCAATAACATTCATTTTAACGGTCATACATTATAATTTCGTCTACAACCTCGTAACTGTTTCAACCACCTTATACAGCATAATAAACAGCACAACAGGAAGTTACTGCCAAGTTTTGAATGGTCACACTCAATTACAAACTTAATATTTAGGACTAAGTTTTATGAGAAGTAGTTTATGACTTTAAAAGTAACTGAATTATTAAGTCAAAGGTTTCGTCACAAATGTTGTAAAAAAGTGAATTGAAACCCGGAGTACATTAATAATGACGCAAGGAAATAGTAGGAAAAATTCGAGCGAAACTATGATCTAAGTTATTGTGGCAGTGTTGACGTAGTTATTTTGTTTTCTTTTAACTTTTTCATTTCATTGGAATGTTTGCAGTCACACCAAACGTTTACAGAACGTTAGATTTTTATATTCACTTTTGCTCAATGAACACTCCGCACGCTTATCAGAATATCCTGATTAAAATGGAAAAAAAGCCGTTTTCGTTGAGCAAAGGTTAAGATAAAATTTAACGAGGTACATTGATTTCCTTCTGTAAACATTTGGTATATACGGCAAAATACCTTTCTCGCGGGTAAACTGAGTGGAAACTCTTTCGTCAACTCACTCTCCCTTTTTTGTTTTGTTTTTGTTTTAACCAGGCATCAAGATACACACATAGAAACATGTTTCATGCTCAAGGCAGCCCCAAGATGGCTTGCAATTCGGCTAGACGCGCTTAGTGTTACATTCACTGCAGCTGTGGCGTTTCTAGCTATAGCGACTCAAGCCGGACCAGGTAATGCCACGCTAGTTTAATTTTCTCTTATAACTGACTACCTGACTGAAAGTCTAAGCAACGGTAAATTTCACATATCATGGACCGGACTCATGAATTGCAAGATCGGAAAAGACCGACCGAACGGTGGTATGGGTCGGTTGTAAATCCGAGTAAATTTCGAGGTTTGTAGTGTGGTAAGAGGGAAAAGCTTACTGCCATAAACCCTTTTTTCCGCGTCTTCTCATCTGTATGAGTGAAACATGCATGGGTGATATGATATTGATATTTTTTTTTCATGAAGCCCCACATCATCTTGCTTTGATCTTAATTGTAATAGCTGATATGTTTTGCGTTAAGGTGTCACGGCTCTTTCCCTTGTCTACACCCTGCAACTTACCGTCGATATCTCTCAGTACGGTGTCACTCAGTATTCCGAAATGGAGAGCCACATGACGTCAGCTGAACGCGTCATCACTTATACGAGGATCCAGCCAGAGCCTGGGTACCAGAATGAGTCCCAGCCTCCCATGGACTGGCCTGACCGAGGAGAAGTGAAACTCCAGAAACTGGAACTAGTGTACTACAACGGCGGCCCTAAAGTTCTTAACGACGTAAATTTCACCATCAATCCGCGGGAAAAAGTCGGTATTGCTGGTCGCACCGGAGCTGGCAAGTCTTCACTGGTGTCAGCGTTGTTTCGTATGCCAGATCCGTTGGGTGACGTCATCGTTGATGAAATCAAGATCACCGAGATAAACTTGCAGAAGGCTCGTGGAGTAATTTCGGTTATTACGCAGGATCCCATATTGTTTAATGGTTCATTGCGAATGAATCTGGATCCGTTTGAAAAGTACCATGACCAGGAAATCTGGAGGGCGTTAGAAGAGGCCAGAATGAAAGAGTTGGTTGAGAAGCTGCCAAACCAACTGTATGAAGAGATCAAAGAAGGAGGAACGAATTTCAGCGTGGGAGAAAAACAGCTGATATGCCTAGCTCGCGCTCTGCTGCAAAGGAACAGGATAATGGTTCTGGACGAGGCTACTGCGAATCTCGATTACAAAACGGATCAGCTTATTCAGGAGACAATTCGAAGTAAATTCAAGGACTGCACTGTTATTACGATAGCTCACCGAGTTAACACAATCATTGACTATGATAGGGTGCTGGTGTTAGACAATGGAACAGTTGTCGAGTTTGATCAGCCGGAGAAACTTTTACAGAATGACGGAGGACGATTTTGGAAATTGTATCATCAATGCTAATTAGTATAGTAGAGCAGTTTTCAATTGAGTGTCGAATGTAATTACACAATTGCTTTGGTTTTGCATTGCTACGCTTTGTGATTGGCTAAAAAATCTCGCGCCACTTTCTCGACCAATCAGAAATAAAACCAAAACCAATCGTGACTTACACGCACGCGTTTTCCCGCGCTTGGCGCCGGCGACATGTAATTGCTTCGAGCTCTGATTGGTTCATTGGATTGTGTACAACTGCTGTGATTGGTCAGAGTAATTACTTTGGTTTTGGTTTTTCGACACTGAAATGAAAACTACTCTATTAACTGTATCATGATTAGGTCATGGGTCGTAGCAGCCGCGAAACTGTAAATATTGAAAAATCCAGTTCATAAGCGCTCCGGTTACATTCCGGTTATAAACCGGTTACACTGCCGGTTACATACCGGTTACATTCCCACTAATCACCTTGGGTGATTTGGAAAATGTGGTCCGTGTAACTAGAACTGGTTGCTTGCCAGCAGAGCTTTCAGTTCACAGAGAATTTCAGTGAAAGGGGTTTCATGAGGGTGCTTGCTGAGCGAGTTGGTGGTTTACAAGAGTGGTCGGGATAAGGGCTTCCCCTCTTCCGGGGGAGAGGGGGGGGGGGGGGGTGGGGTACTCCCATATAAAAATGACGGGAGAGCTCGTCGGAAATTTTCGAAAAACCCTCTAAAAGGTACCAGAATCTCGTTTGATTGGCGTGACTCAAATGGATTTTTTCCCAGACTAGAAGACTGGTTCTATAGACCAATATCACGCTAGCATGGCACAAAAATATATTTAGTTTATTGGGGGAAAGAGCCCAGCATCAAATTCAGCATATCGATATTAGTAAAATTATAACGTTTTGAAAGATTGCTAGCAAACTGACGAAGATATAGAGGATATTACATGGCCGCGCGGAGATACGAAATTTCTCTTCGAGTCTCTTCTTCGCAGCGAACGAGTGAAATATTTTTTAACACGAGAAGAGAAATTTCGTATCTCCAAGCGGCCATGTAATGTTCTATTTATTATATAAACACCAATGAAATACCAAACCATTTCACTTTAAGTCCTAAAGTAGAACAACGTGTCAGAACTATAAAATGGAAGTACACGGGTGGCTTTAATGTATAAACGAAATACAAATTCCTTTCTTTTACAATGTAATAAGGGGCTTAAACCTAAAGGGAATTAAAGGGATTAAATCAAGAATATTTAGATTCTATACCATGCGCGATTTAGGGGAAACGCTTATTCTATTGTTAAAACAATAGAATATAAGAACACAAAAGAACGACAATACAATAGAATACAATACCATAGAATATATTAGAATACATAATTTTGCCTAATACAATGGAAGTGTACAATGTACAATGGAGCTGACACCCTAAATCGGGCATCATATGTTAGATTCCAGTTAGGTTCGTCCGCCATTCTGAAATTGTGTCGAGACTACTTTGACAAAGACGCTGCTGTCAAGGGCGCGATTTGATCTTTTCACGTGTGAAAATAACATGTTATTCTCAAGTGTGAAGATGTGATGTTTTCGCGCGAAAGCTCATCTGATATTTCATTGGTGTTTATATAATAAATGATCATGAAATTTGAAACTGAGCATTTTTACAAAGAAATGTATGGTGGATGGGCATACGGACACAAGGAAGATCCGGCAACTACCAGGAAGTTTAATTTCTGCGTCGTGTGGACCTCTGCATTCAAAGGTTTCTCGATTTTTTCCTCTTAGAGGTTACAATTCTAATGAAAACAGCACATGAACTGACAAATTATTCCTGTCAATCAATCAATCAATCAATCAATCAATCAATCGATTGCAATTTCGTCCGCAACGGTCTTATTTCTTCCTCAAGAAGGTTCTTGATGTCTTCTATAGTCGCCATACAAAACAGGGTGCCTACACGATTCCGAGAAATGCCGAAAGTTGGAAGAGCTATACTAAAGCATGGCTGGCCGCCATGGCGCCATATGCTAATATCCTATTGTTTTAGTAATTTTAGTTTAGCTAGATATATATTTCCTTGTAAAAAAAATGTCATGGTAATGTGAAAATAAAGTATTGTATTGTATTGTATTGTATTGTATTGTATTGTATTGTCGTATTTTTCGCCTCAATACTCATAAAGGAACCGTGATATTTCCAAGGCTAGTTATTTTGGTTTTTTAGCACCCTATGTGGTACCAATCTACAAATTTTGACCCCTAAAAGGTACGACGAGCACCCCCGTCAATATTATGATGGAGTCCTCTCCCCTCCCTGGGTCACCTGTATACCGTGATTTCTCACTTCTTATAAAATGCTCAAGGAAATGCGCGCGCTATGATTGGTCAAACCGAGTTCATTATAACTCGATAAAGCACGCGCGTGACGTAAGCTTCATTAAAACCGTTTTCATTTTATAAAAGAAATAAAAAAACTTGTTCCTCGTGCATTATTGAGTTATAAAGCACTTGGGAATTTTTAAGAACACTCGAGAAGTGCGAGAAGCACTCGCCTTTGGCTCGTGCTTCTCTGCACTTCTCTCGTGTTCTTAAAAATTCCCGCGTGCTTTATAACTCAATAATGCACTCGGCGCGTTTTTTATTTCTTTATTAGTTGCGTTCAGTTTTGTAAGATTGGTAAAGCAGAAAAAAATTACCGGTATGTTATTAAATTTCAGCAACAAGTCAAACGAATGTTACAGAAGTTTTGTTTAAATTCAAGTTAAGGTACAACGTGCAACCAGTCCCGTTTCGTGGGGAGCATTTTCTTCGTACCCTGATTCTCAGCTGGTTGTCTGCTAGTCCCTTCTCTTGGCAGAAAGAACGGCACCGTCTTATAATCAAGTGCTTTCACCGTGGCCGATTTCTCGAAAAAAATAAGACTTGATTTCATACGGCGACAACATGACCGTATCTGCTTGTATACATGCCTTAGCCTCTTCCAGGCGTTTAGATTGTGGGGAGCAGCGAAAAGCGGCGCGTGGCGCTATAGTGTCGGCGCGAGGAAAAGCTTTCGCCTATCTCTCCCCAGCCTCCCCTCATTTTTTCTCTTTCGCCCAATTTTTCTTTCGCGCGCCACAAACTTAACCCCTGGAACAGGCTATACATGCCTTCTCTGAGTGAACGCCCCTATAAACGTTCACAAAATGAAATAAACGTCCCGGGTGCTTGACAGAGAGGGATTGTTTATTTGGTTTGCGCTAGTACAATAAACAGTGGGATATTATAATTGAACAGTTAGTCCTTTATCCTTTATAACTCTGTAAGTGTGACAGAAATCAAAGTTCAAGAAAAATCCCAAAGGCCACTGAAAAACAAATGGTACCATGCAAAAGTACTTCTGAAGATGTTTTATTTGAATGGTCACACTATAGGATTTCGACTACAGAACAAAACGTAGTTTTTCTCAGTTTTTTCATACAAAGTTTGTATAATAGACTTGTTACGGTTATTACGTTATTATGTTTTTTTAAACGAAATAAAATCAAAAGCATCTCTTACTCTCGGTTTCTGCAGCATGGAGAGACTGAGAGTATATTATACGTTTGTTCTTGAAGCAAAAAAAAAATCCAAAAGTTTCCATTTAAATGTTCTGTTCTGCGAGCCGTCAGGAGAAGATAATTTCAAGGGTCCCGGACCATTAGGAGTAAAGGAGAGGTCCTTTTATAGGGCAAGTTATGCGGAAGATTTCTTTTTCTTTTATGTGCTGCAAAAAAAAACTTTCCTGGAACTACTGAGTGCGGATAGGTCGCAGTTGTTTCTCAGAAAATAGTGCTATTTTGTCTTCGCTGTTACTGTTGTTGAGTTGAGAAATCGGGAGCAAACTGCAGTGGACACCACAGCATGCCACTGGCGGAGCGACTGAGATACGGGCCGCCGCTCTTTGTGAACTTTGGTTATCGAAGAATACACCCGTAAAATCCTTGTTCAACAAATACAGAGGAATATTTAAACCAAAATGTATACTTCACAGTGGAATTGGATTTTAACCTAGGAAATCGAACACACAGATGTAGTTTTTCGGCTTGATAGAGAACCGGCTCAAACTTTTTAAAATCTACTGATCGAGACTTCGCTGGGCCAAAAAAAATAACTTATCAAAAGCGGCGCGCGTCTGGAAAAATATTTCAATATTTAAAAAAAAAACAGCCGATTAAATCTATTTTTTAGAAACCACATAATTGTTTGTTACAATCGCAAAAAATCATCTTCACTGATCTCTCGAAGTCCCGTTTAAACTTCGTAGTTGCTAAGCAACTAGGAACTAAAAATGAAGAATGCGAAGCAACCGGAATAGACGGAAAATTTGCATAAAATGTGCTCGATGGAAATTCATTAGAATAAACAAAGCGTGTGGTCTTTCTTGAATATTTATTAAACTGCGAAAAAAATGGCGGACAAAACCGAATCGAAGACTCTTTCGGTATCAAATGAGCAGTATAAGGACATTCTCCTTAAAACTACCGACCAGCTGAGGAAAGAAGGCGTTCTTTGCGACGTTAGATTAATCGTAGAAGGTGAAAGTTTTCTCGCTCACCGAAGCATTTTAGCTTCCAGCAGTCCGTATTTCCGTGGCTTGTTTACTAACGACATGAAAGAGAAAGCTCTAATGGAGTGTAAACTCGACCAGCTACCTTCTTCGGTCATGGAAGCACTGCTGTGTTATGTTTACACTGGAAATGTGACGCTCACCGAGGAAAACGCACAGAATCTGGTAGCTGCGGCCGATTATTTGATCATTCAAAGCCTGAAGGATATTGGATGCCAGTTTCTGGAAAGCCTCTTGTCGCCCACTAAGTGTTTCGTTTTGAGAGATTTTGCGGAAAAGTACAGCTGTGAAGTGTTAAAAGCCTCTGCTACAAGATACATCGTAAAACACTTCACGGAGGCCTGCGAAACGGAGGCTTTTAAATCCATCGACCACAAGGTTTATTCCGAGATCATCGCGCGTGACGATCTCGAGGTCTCGCGCGAGGAAGATGTTTACGAGACGCTGATAACGTGGGTGAAACATGATTTGGAAACGCGCAGAGAGCATTTCGAGGAACTATTCAGCAAAATCCGCTTGTCATCGCTGTCGAAGTATTATTTGGTAAGCGAGGTGGAAAGAGAAGAGCTGGTAAGCAGCAGTTTTTACTGCACGAAGCTCGTGGTACAAGCTTTAAATTCAATCGTTCTTCACGCTTACATGTATGATGATCTCGAACCGGCACGGAAGAAGCTTAAAAGGCACTTGGATGTCATCACCGTGTGCGGGGGAAACCTCAGCAAAGAGGCAACTTGTTATTGCCCGGAAAAAAAGAAATGGTTGCCACTTGCGGACATGTTGTGCGCACGCGATGAGCATTGCACTGCAGTACACGACAACGTGCTGTATGCATTCGGTAGCACGCAGTCGGAAAACGGCCAGTCCGTCGAGCAGTACAACGCCCACACAAACACCTGGATAACGATTGCAAATATGCCTCAAATGCGCTGCGCAGCGACTGCTGTGACATCCGGGGATCACATCTTTATCATTGGCGGGAGAATCCCAAATGGAGGCTCGACCAAACAAGTCATGCGCTATGACGCAGACATCAACCAATGGTTCATTGAGACACCAATGTCAATCAAGCGCGCCGGTCTCTGCTCAGCGGCTTGTCACGGTTTCGTGTATGCAATCGGAGGTTTGAGCGACAGAAATGAGTTCCTGCGAACCGTTGAGCGATACAACCCGCGAAAAAAGGTATGGATTGATTTCTCACCCATGCAAGTGGCGCGTTATTTCGCCTGTGCAGTGGAAATGAATGGAAAGATCTTTGTCATTGGTGGTCAATCTTCAACGGGAGCGTATCTGTCTTCCTGTGAGGCGCTTGATCCTGTCACAGAAGAATGGGCCTCGCTTCCCAATATCTCCGTCCCTCGCCAGGCGGCTGGTATCACTAGGCTTGGAAATCGGATTTTCCTGTTTGGAGGCTGTAACAACTCAGGGAGTTTAGACGGCGTGGAATGTTATGATGAGCGCAAGAGATGCTGGGAAACAGTCACCAAGATGCCTAGCAAGAGATCCTGGGTGCAATGCGGTGTGCTCAGAGTGGCCAAGGAACTTTTTGAGATTAATTACTGAACTGAAAAAATCCACAACTCTCAAAAGAAGCTTGTACATGAGCTTACATGGGATCTGCTCGCTAATGTTTTTTCTTTCTCGCTCAACGGACTAAGCTGGGAAAGAGAGACTGCTCGTAGTCTAAGTGTCACTATTCAATAATAAAACCCAATTTAGTGAAACCCTGTTATGAAAGAAGTCCAAATTTAATGATAATGTGGCAAAAATGTTTTGATATATACTCCAAAATCCATGTTTTTGAAGAGTGAAAATCCGTTCCCGTCCAATGCCGCCATTTTTTATGGGTTCAGCTATTGTGCAGGGGAAAAGTAGGGCATCTCGACGGGCGCCCCGACAGATTTCCTGCACCTCGATTTCTCACTGCAAGATTAGACATGGCTGCCTGCCTGCAGCAGCAATTATGTAGATACCAAAGGCCCCCCCCCCCCCCCCCCTCTCCACGGTGCGGTTGCACGTCCAGTGCCCAAAGCCAGCTCCTTTTCAGGCCAGAGGAGCGTAAGGAGCGTTGTCACCATTTTTCGTGTAACTTAAAAAAACCCAAAAGACATTTACATCAGTGGAAACCCAAAGCTAATGGTCCAGTTTTGTTCAAAATAACTCTACTAGTGCCGGCTCTTGGAGTAAAAATAAGTAACTTGGGCTGGAGACGACCAGCCACGATGGAAATGGATTCCAACTTGAAAACTAAGTTGTGCCAATTTTTCAAGCGAGTTTAATATCTCCTTGTGTCTTGCAAAACTCGTTAAAACTATTATGGGTTATTCTCTCTTCGAAAATTCACTTTATATCTCCTTTTGGTGTTTTATAAGCATTTTATATTAAACAAAAGTACTTAGTTATACTTTGGAGCAGTTTCCATCCAAAAACGTCAAAATCCCCATGACACGACACTTACCACGACACACTTCCCATGAGAGAGAGACCAAACGACAACTTAATGAACGATTTGGAGAACACCGCCGTTCCATCATAAACCATCATCAACTCAGCGATCCCACTCCTGTCTCCCTACATTTCAATCAAGCTGGACATTCAATCAATGATGTTCTTCTAATTCCACTTGAACTCATACGCAGCAATCGTGACGCAGTGAGAAAGGCGAGAGAGGCTCATTTGATACACAAAGGGAAAACGTTATCTCCTCTAGGAATAAATAGACGTGACGAAACTCATTGACATACGACACCTAGTCTCTTGCACCAATAATAATCTATTGTTTTTATTTTCATAATTTCAAACTCTTATTTGTAACGAACTTTTAGTTTTAACTTCATTTTTCATTTTTCTGTTAGCCCCTGAAGAAGGTTTGTTTTCAAACCGAAATATTGGGCAGATTCGTTTTAATATATATATATAAATTTTGGTTTATTCTTTTATTTACTCCTTCATCGCCTTGCCGTAAGGATCAGTTTGCCGTTTTCTGATTTTATACAAGTAATTATTGTACTGATCCAGGTCTACAACTGGGAGATCCGGCACCACTCAACGGTTTGTCGCTGTGGTCTTGCTGATATTTTATATTTCACTTCCCATGACACGCTTCCCACGACATGCTTCCCACGACACGCTTTCCATGACTTGTTCCCACGACACGCTTCCCGCGACGCACTTTCCACGACACGCTTCCCACGACACCCTTCCCACGACACGCTTCCCATGACACGCTTACCACGACACACTTTCCACGACACTTCCCACGACATTTCTTTAAGGAAAGGTCGAGTGCCTTATTTACGAGATACAGTAAAAACCCGCAAGTAAGAACCTACATTTTTTAGAGTTAGCCTAAACAGGTTCTTGTTTAAATGGTAGTTAACACAATTTTAGGCTATCTACGTTCTTAAATAGGTTCTTATTTCTGTGTAAGAACAAATAAAATCCAGCTACAAGATAAAATGGTAATCAGCCTATTTTTCAGTCAACCCACCCACCCCTCCCCCTCAACAACACCTTATTACATTAATTGATTTATCTGCACAGGATTCTTACCCATCTCTGCATCGCTAAATTATGATTTTTGAAAATAAGTTTTTCATTTTCTAGGCTAAATAGGTTCTTGTTTATAGGGGGTATAAATGACAAAATTTGAGGCTAACAGGTTCTTAATTTTCAGGGTCTTACTTGCGGGTTTTTACTGTACGGCTGATATTGAAAGAGACCGACTTTGACAGGAGTTTATTACCAAATTAAACTCCTGACTTTGAACACTCAAACAGACTCCATTCCAGCGAAAGTTTTCACTTGATTATGCACATTCTTTTGTTTTCACACCTAAGTTTATTTTAATGTATTTTCACACATTCTTTCTTGCAAGAATTATTATTTGATAATGACGACATGTTGTTGTTGAAACGTCAAATTTTAATATCACTATTTTTTTTTTAATTCTAAAAAGAACTAGAAGCAAATACATGTATCCGGCGCCAAGCGCGGGAAAACGTGTGCGAGTAAGTCACGATTGGTTTTGGTTTTACTTTACGTAACTATACAAACCAAAGCAATTGCGAAATTAATTTCGATACTCAGTTGAAGGGGCTCTAGAATATGATCTATGAAATCTAGAATCTAGAATATGCTCTATGAAAGCAGTTTGTAGTTTTGCCAAATGTCTTGAAAATTAAATACGAACAATCCAGTTCGAAATGAACACAGATTGACCTTACCCGTAGAGTTTTGCCAAAATAGCCAAAAATCGATTTTCAGACGAAAGAAAAGATTTAAACTACTTCATTTTCGGTCATAAAATACGAAAGATGTAATTTTCGGCATGTCACGATATAGGACAAATAAAAACATCAACACCTCGTACCCAGGGTCTCTCTTCTTCCCCCTGGGTACGAGGTTGTAAAAACATCTGAATCGAAGCCGTGATTGATCTTCCGGAAACCGGTCGAACGCTCTTACCAGATGCGCTACTGGGAGAGCTAGGACATTTATACCAGGTCCATATTTTCATATTTTTTCATGACGGAGCTAAAAAAAAAATACAATCTTTCATGATCGCCACACATGACACTTTCGACATTGTTGATCCTAGCATAGCCTGTGAACAGGCTTCTTTTTGTGGAATTGGGTTAGGTTAAAATCGCGGACTGGGGAAGAGAGAAGGGGCCGCTTCGCTCGCCGATTTTAACCCCAAACGAAGCCTGTTCACAGGCTAATCCTTGCAGTATGCAGGATCCGTGTCACAGTAAGTTGGTTAGAACCTCTGACCAATTAAGAGGAAGTAAGAGAAGGTGACGACTGATATTCCAAAAATGATGAAAAGAAAACAAATGGAATGCAAACATTTTAATGCTTTTCCTTTTCTTTATTAATAACCCGTTTACACAGTTTGCATATTACCAGAACTGCTTATTTTGCTTGTGATCCCTTTATTATCCCCAAACAGTTCAAGTCAAGTTTTAACATCACTTATTGTTAAGTAACAAGCTGAAATCTTCTAGAATTTTCCTTGGTCGTTCGGTCGGTCGGTCGGCTTCATGGATCAGGCTTCACGGACGGATTAGCTGTAACAATAAAGCAAAGAAAAAAATATAAGTAATTACACATTCACTTACTGCCTGTGGTTAATACACAAGCGAAATTTACCCTTGGCCATGCTTTAAGTGACGAAGGCACGCTTCGCGTGTTTGAAATACAGTGCGTTGATAGATTTGTGTCAATCTACGGTCAGCCTCGCCCCGTCAATTTCTAACCGAACAAGTAATTTTTTTTTTTTGTCAAGTGAAGTCGCGCCTTAGTTGTAAATTTCAAAATGTTTCATGCCTGGTTCTATAATTTATGCTGTTTTACGGAACAGACAAAAGCAAAAATGATGTAAAATGATGTTTATGAAATAAATCATATATGAACTGCGGAAATGAAATCAAATGAAGAATGACCTCGCAGTTGTGAACGCAATTTAAGCAATTGCGAAAAGAAGCCTGAAAAAAATTCAGGACTTCAACGGGGTTCGAACCCGTGACCTCGCGATACCGGTGCGATGCTCTACCAACTGAGCTATGAAGCCACTAACGTTGGGAGCAGGTCAATTGTAGGTTCATATGTTCCCGTGAAAGGAGTGAATGTGAAATGATGTATATGAAATAAATCATAATTGCTTAAATTGCGTTCACAACTGCGAGGATCATTCTTCATTTGGTTTTAAAATCTTTGTAATTGCACAGGGACTGAAAAAAAAGACTGGCTGGAACTGGCTGTTGGGTGATTAGGTGGTTTAATTTAACTTATCAAGCCCTTCGGGAACAAAGCACGATGCAGTGTTTAACAAGGAGAAGACATTTACGCTAACGTGTTTCGTCTGGCTTCATATTCCTTGCGATTCGATTCGATTTCGATTATTGCCTTTCGATTTCGAATATTTCGAATCGATTATGCAAATGCTTCTTGCAGATAGTTTAAGACTTATCTGTTGTACTGTCTTTAGCGGGAAAACCACAGTATTTCCACACAGCTGATCTAAAAGATGCAGGCAGAATCACGATTGCTTTGCACATGGTTTGCCTTATTTGGAAATTCTCAAGGGGTGGTAGAAAGGAAGCAATTTTACCAGGCAACACAAAACGGCGCACGAACTGCAAATGCCCTTTGCTTGTCAATCTGAATTCTGATTTCACAATATAATAACTCATTGAGGGCACCCTGGAAAAGGTATGAAAAAAAAAAATCGAACCAAAATCGAAACATGGAAGTAAAGAATCGTGAATCGAACCGAATGGTCATAATCGCGATTAATCGAGAATTCGTTACACCACTAGTCTCGATCATGATTCGCGCAATGCACCACTTGATGTGAACAATTTTCATAGTGAAATAAGTTTCATTCGTGATCAGAGTAAACATGTTTCGCCCTAGTGTGAACACAACATTAGTTAAGACACCTTAAAACCCTGCATATCAATAAAATGTGTCGCAAACCTGTGTGTTTATTCGGGTGTGCAGTGGAGGCAAAATTATCATATATACCGCATAGGGTCAAAATCAGCTAGCGAATTTAGAACGAGGTTCCACATTTGCTAGTATATTTAGACCGACGGTCCCATTCGGGGACACCGGAGTCGGCCTCATTGTGGCTTCCGTTGGTTGTTAGCAATCGCCTTCCTCCAATAATAACTGTTCTCCAGATTGGGAGGTGGGTGTCCTATGTAAATATCAGGACTTTCTATACTTATTTACCAAACCAGTGGCGGATCCAGACTTGATGTGGTTTAACATTTACACATATGCATCACTTCCTACAGTAAGACCATTCATATCAAAGCTATTGAACAGTACTTTCCTGTAGTGTTGCTTATTGTGCTGTACAACGTGGTTCTATAACTTCCCGAGTTTGTGAATGAAATCCTGCAGTTTCGTAGAAATGAAAGCTATCGAACAGTACTTTCCTGTGATAATGTTTATTTTACTGTTCAACGTGGTTCTAATGAAATCAATGAAATGAATGAAATCCTACGGGCTTACTATTCAAATGTTACGGTGTGTACATTCAAATGAAAGCTGCTGAGCAGTACGTTCCTGTGTCAATATTCATTATGCTGTTTAAGGCGGTTCTAACTTTTGAGTCCGTGGATGTAATCCTACACTAACAGTGTGACCATTCAAATGAAAGCTATTGAGCAGTACTTTCCTGTCGTACTGTTTATTATGCTGTACAAGGTGGTTCTAACTTTTGAGTCTGTGGATGAAATCCTACAGTGCAACCATTCAAATGAAAGCTACTGAGCAGTACTTTCCTGTGGTACTGTCTATTATGCTGTACGTAATATATCAAACACGAGGAATAAAATCGCCAAAATCTATGCAAATTAAGAAACGATTTCAAAACCTCCTTCACGGTAGTGATTTCCTTTGTGTTCTCGTCATGAATTATTAATGAGTTTGAGAAAAGGTGGTTCTAACTTTGTGAGTCTGTGGATGAAATCCTAAAGTGTGACCATTGGAATGAAAGCTATTGAGTAGTACTTTCCTGTGCTACTGTTTATTATGATGTACAAGGTGGTTCTAATTTTTGAGTCTGTGGATGAAATCCTGCAGTGTGACCGTTGAAATGAAAGCTACTGAGCAGTACTTTCCTGTGGTACTGTTTATTATGATGTACAAGTGGTTCTTACTTTTGAGTCTGTGGAAGAAATCCTAAAGTGTGACTATTCAAATGAAAGCTATTGAGCAGTACTTTTCTGTGGTGCTGTTTATTATGGTACAAGGTGGTTCTAACTTTCGAGTCTGTGGACGAAATCCTAAAGTGTGACCATTCAAATGAAAGCTATTGAGCAGTACTTTCCTGTGGTACTGTTTATTATGCTGTACAAGGTGGTTCTAACTTTTGAGTCTGTGGATGAAATCCTGCAGTGTGACCGTTGAAATGAAAGCTACTGAGCAGTACTTTCCTGTGGTACTGTTTATTATGATGTACAAGTGGTTCTTACTTTTGAGTCTGTGGAAGAAATCCTAAAGTGTGACTATTCAAATGAAAGCTATTGAGCAGTACTTTTCTGTGGTGCTGTTTATTATAGTACAAGGTGGTTCTAACTTTTGAGTCTGTGGATGAAATCCTAAAGTGTGACCATTCAAATGAAAGCTATTGAGCCGCATTTTCTTGTGATACTGCTAATTATGCTGTACAAGGTGGTCTGTGAATTACGTCCTACATAGTGTGCCATTAAAATGAAAGCTTAACTGAGCAAACTTTAACGTGGTGTTGTTTGACTTTTGAAAGCTTGCGAAATTCGGTATTTTTCAAATCTAATCTGGCCGCTTTAGCAGTATGTTGATCCCACGTACCTGCAGTTCAGGGTCAGAGTAGGGTTGGTATTTGTTGTGGTGGGTCTTCCTTGATTATAGTTGTTGTCTCCTCTAAGGCACCTAGACTTCGCTACACCTGTATCTCCAATGTACAACCCAGCATCACCTCCTTGCAAATCCGTTGGTACACAGAAATTTTGTTCCTGGCTGGAATCAGGATCAGGTGTTACCCCACATCTGTTCTGTGCATCATTCACAACAGAATTCAGCGAAGGAATTGTGCATGTTCCCGTTAGTGTTATGAACTGCAAGTGGGTTTGATAAGCTGATTGTGGTTGATTGCAGCGGTATTCCAAACATACCACGCCCTCGTTACCAACCATTGCTGGCTTCTCCGCCGTGTAGCCGTAACCCAGCACTGACTGGCCAGTGGCTTTTCCAGTGCTCTTGACATAGATGACTGACTCGGGTTTCGATCCTCTAACAAGCGCTTTGATGAAGCATATCTGATTAGGCAAAACAGTCCAGATGAGATTACTGTTAGGGTCGGTTTCTCGGGGACTTTCCCAGTGGAACGCTTCACCTGGACCGGCTTCTTGGAATTCAAATGCCAAATCACCTGGACCACGTTGCTGACATCTACTTGACTGGGACTTTCTGTATATTGGGCCTGTGCCATCAGTTGCGACAGAAGTGTACTGAATCGACTGGATCTTGAAAGGGTTATTTTGGGCGTTTCCATCAATAACCGGTGGATTCTCAGTGATCACTCCTGTTGGAAAGTTGGAGGGCTGTTGGGGTATCAGAGGAGCTCCATTGAGCTCAGCCTGCATGACTGCTGGGGTATCTCGGAGACTCCGCATGCACAAGATTCCGCTAGATGGAACAGTTTCTTGGCGATAAGACGTATACGATTGGCCACGCCGGTGAATGCGAGTCACCACCGTACCAGGAGGAGCCACTACTCTGACGTAAGAGGCAGTCGATTCATAATCCCAGTTTATTGTGTCATACGGCACATTTGGTGTAATTTCGCCGACAAAAAACTTCTTTGCGGCTTGTCTTTTTGTCCTTCCATCGTCGCCTTGAGCCTCTCCTTCTTCAGTACGCAATACTCCAAACTTCACCCAGCGGCCTGTTAAGTCATCCATATAGTACTGATTAACGGTAACACCATCGGGTATATCCAACTCGCCAGCATCAATGCGAATGGTTATGCTTTTGTCAAGGTTTAGCTTATTGCCGTTGCTGTCAGTAAAAGACTGCCTCAGAATCCCTGCCGTGCCAAGCATCAACTCCTCTCCATTGTCATCTATCGTTGAAAAGTCTCCTGGGGCTGCAGCCATGTCTGCTTCACTTCTAGGATCAATCACTCCGATGTTTGCTGTGATTTCACCCTCGTATACAACCCCATCAGCGGTAACGAAGCAGTTTTCTGGAATATCGAGATCAACGAAAATTGGTTTGGTAGGGGCACCAAGAGGTATTTTCTTTTTCTGGGTGGCTGGAAATTTAATGACAGGCGGCTTCTTCTGGAGCACAATGGTGTAAAATGAGACTTGTCCCGTGTGGAGGTCGAGAGCTTTAGTCGACTCTTGTAGGTTTCCGAAGGGGTCTTTAAAGCTCAAAACCAGCCTCTTGGTACCTGACTTGACCGTTAACTTGAAATATCCATCCAGGTCCGTATAATACTTCTTATTCTCCCCTGCGACAGTCACTACGCCTTTCTTCAGAGGATTTCCATCTTCATCAACTACTCTTCCACGAATGACTATGTCTGGCACAGCACACACTGAGCATGAACAACTGCTAACCTTTTGAAGGTGGAAGTTCAGACCATTAGTACAACTCACTTGGCTGTCCACCATGGATGTTGGGCTGCAACACCGCTTGGTGTTGTCCTCTCCGCCTCCGCAATTTTCAGAGCCTCCCTGGCCTCGCTTGATACACTCGCCATACGAACAGGTACCAACATTGACTGTGTTGCTTCCGCTGCTAATCTCTGTGCACCCATCAGGCAAACTGACCCGCTTAGGCAAGGGTGTTGGGTCACATGAATCAGCACCACCACCTAAAATTGTAAGTTATAAATATGATGTTATGCAAGACAATTTTAAACGATAGTAGGCCTTTTTAGGATGAATAAAGCAAACAAGATGATGCGTTTATTTTCTTCATTAATGGAGCTGAAAGAAAGAAAGAAAGAAAGAAAGAAAGAAAGAAAGAAAGAAAGAAAGAAAGAAAGAAAGAAAGAAAGAAAGAAAGAAAGAAAGAAAGAAAGAAAGAAAGAAAGAAAGAAAGGAAGAAAGGAAGGAAGGAAGGAAGGAAGGAAGGAAGGAAGGAAGGAAGGAAGGAAGGAAGGAAGGAAGGAAGGAAGGAAGGAAGGAAGGAAGGAAGGAAGGAAGGAAGGAAGGAAGGAAGGAAGGAAGGAAGGAAGAAAGGAAGGAAGGAAAATGATAACTAAAATTGCAAGCTTCATCCTATCTTGTTTATATACATATCTCACCAGCAATCACTGTCAGCCTTGCTTCACTGGAAACCACCTTTCCATATTTATTTGTTGCACGACATTTGTACAAACCATCATCATCCGTAGATAAACCCGTAAGACACAGGTTCTTAGAGGTTTGATTTTCCATCAGAACTTCGTTATAAAGCCTACGAGAAAGATGGTATTTAAAGTATTAAAGGCCCATCTGCACCTACCGTGACTCATTGCGGGCGTTCTAGAATTTCTGGGGCCACGATAATTCATTTTGTGGCGAGAAAGTTTGATTCCTAAAATAATCCGTTTACATCGGGGAATCTGTATCGTCTATTAACTTCAAGATCATTTCTTTCAAATACTTAGTTCATATTCAAGGCATTGCATCTTGTTTTTGTATGTTTTCTTTTATTTTCCATCGTTACTGATACGTTTTCTAAGCATCGCCGCCGAAGGCTAGAGAGGCCTGCTGTCAAGAAACGAGAACCTTCAGAAGGTTTGGCTCAGAAATTCGGTCGGCCGTGGAAAGAAAATAGGTATAGCAGATTGCCTACTAGTTAAGATTTATCTTCGAATCTTTTCATTGTAATTTTTTAGTACATTCGTTTTCCAGATACTGTGAATTGACATTTGAATCTTACCATCGATAACCGTGACCGTTCGACCGGAAAATGCCCCCCCTGGAAATATAAAAACCAGAAAAAGCTTGAACTTCTCGGGTCGCCGGCGGAGTCGTTTTTGGCAGCAACTATGTGAAATATTCCATGGAAGATGAAGGAGGTTTTCCCCGTCCCTAGCCGTCGAATTTTTTTTCGATGCAAACTTCTTGAAGCCGATAAAACGTCCTCCGCCGGCGGAGCTCATTAATTATGCCCGATGCAAATCAGATACGCCAACAGAACAGCCCACAAAATACAAACACTTCTCGGCTCGCTGGAGGTTTCGCTTTAAGCGGCATCGACCTTGAACTTTCGGTAAAAATAGCATAGGGTTTACCGCGTCCCACAACGTGAAAATGTTTTCGATGCGAACTTTCCAAGCAGAGGAAACTGCCTCGTTGACTGGAGTTGCCTGGAGCTACACTAAGTCGGGTTGAGCGGCCCCAGACAAAATGCGAGCCATGTTATACGGGCTTTTGATATCTAATAGGACAGTTTCTCGAGACTAATAAATTTTAAAATTAATGTCGAACGAAATTTCAAACTCAGTGTTCATTTCTTCCTGGAGATGAGAGGCAAAAATTTCACTTCGCGAGAGATCGCATTTATCTGGGCCCAAATCAAAATAAACAATGCGCGGTGCATCACGGTAAGTGCAGATGGGCCTTTAATAAAAATACCTTTATGGTCGCGGGGGACAGGTTGCGCTCATCAGTATGCATTTATGAAAAGAGTATGCACGAAGTGCGACGGCTGATACCGAAAATGCGCGAAATATTCACGAACAGGCTCTGTGATGTTTCTGCATCAATAATTGCACGTGCAAAGCGCTGTTTGGTAAAACAGACTATTTTTGAACGCATTGTTCTTTCCGCATGAAGTGTTGACAATAGCCCGTGGATTAAAATTAGCAAAATTACCATAAATTATATATTTTTGCATTCGTGTTTGCTCGGGAAGCCTTCGGAAGCGTAAAAACAAGGAATTTTGTGTCCAAGAATTCAGCGCGGATAGAGAATTTCATGAGTTGACACTGCAAGGAGGTAAACTAGGTGTATTGTAGATTGTCATATCTGACTCAAAATTTTTAATTAGGCTTTCAAAGGGAAGATATGAGACTTCATATTCTAACATGGACAATTTTACTCCTTTAAAAGCTAATAACTTTTAATTAAAGTTGAAATAAAAAAATCGGAGTCAGATATAACACAATAGACGTTTTGACGGATCAGTGAGTGGGGAAATCAACTTGCTTTGTGTTCTTCTCGAGGAGCAAACTTGGACACAAAACCACGTTTTAAGAAAAGATAACTTTAGTGGCTTACAGCATTTCCGCAAAGCGCGATCCCTTCAATAAAAAAACAATCCTTACGCATTTCCATTATTCGCCAATATCTCTGTTAAATTTTAGCGAAATCGGCTTTCAAATGTTCACGATATAACGTTTTTCAAAGTGACACCCCTGCTAAAATTTTGCCTTATGAATTTATTCATGGCCAGGGATCCCCCGCGACCTTAAAACGTAACATCAGCCCAGAGGACCAGTTCTCAAACAACTTATATTCAGGTTCTAAGTTCAACACGAGGAGGTTGGTCTTTTGGAACTTGATCTACTTCAAGGAGTTTAATCAACACATATACTTTATGATTTCATTACTGAAAGGTGTTTATATCCTTACATGAGAATATTATAGAATTTTCTATTTAATTCCTCAAACAAGATTAAAAATGATGTTTATTGATGTACCATGAAAATGTGGGGGCTGGTTCTCCTTCAGCATCGCAACAAAACATAACATCTTCTCCTGCCATGCGAACTGCATCTTTGGGATTCTGGGTTATTGATGGCACCTCTAACAAAAAACAAACAAACAAAAAACAAGTTGTTAAAATAAAAGATACAGCAAAAGGTTTTAATCTATATACATACATGTACATTTTAGTCCATGGTCTGGTAAACGAGGCACATTTGACATAATAAGACAAAAAATAATAATTACGTTCACATGACGATGTTGTCCAATTTTGAGATACAGGCATTTTCATTTACCTTTTTCAAAAGTCCTGATAATTTTATTAGTGCCCGGAGCTATATTTGGGCCCCTGAGGCTTAAAATGTTTAAGAAACACAACACCTGGGCAATCATGTTTTGTCCAAAATCGTCAATTATCCATGTCTCTTGCATCATAGCTTAAGGACGCTTGCAACAGGTCATTTTTTTTGGCCTTGGGCGTTATGTTTTCAAACCAAATTTCGGGTGTTCAGTGTCTTTTGAATCTTTTGTTTTACGTCATTTGGTGATCACACCATCCGCAACACCAAGAAACTACCCAAATTTCGCATTAGCTAATTTGCATGTCCCTTGGCTTGGTATTTGTGATAAGTTAAATTCACCATTTAACTCCCAAGAGTGCCAAAAATCAAAAGTAAAACATCCCAAAATTGTTTCACTTTATAAAATTAATAATGAAAAACAAATATTGTGCCTTGCAAAAGTACAGCCGAAGTGGTTTCATTTGAATGGTCACACCATAGGATTTCGTTGACAGACTCAAAAGTTAGAACTACATCACGTCTCCATAAATAGTATTGGAGACATTCATGTACATAAAAATTGAAAGATTCATGCAATGTTTGAGTGGAAATCAATAAATAAAATGAACTATTTCACTCTGAAAGTGAAGCATTAAGTCAATCAGAAATAAAACCATTAATTGAGGGAACACAGGGGCTCTAGCTACCAAAAAACTCAGGCGGAGAGAGATAAGTGCATTTCTTTAGACTGCTGGGAACAGGTTAATACTTACTGCCTTGGCAAACATTTCCAGTAAATCCAGAAGGGCAATTGCAGATTGCTGTATCTGCATTTACCAAATCCACACATGTTCCACCATTTCTACATGGGTAAGTTTCGCAATCCACTGAAAAACAAAACAAATACAAACTACTGTCAGCTTCTGTTATACACAGTTGTGATTATATAAGCTTAACACAATCTCTGCAGGGTTGCTTTAATAGTCCTACATGTATGCAGATGTCACATTTGATACATATTGAACTCCTGTATTTGAGCCTTAGGAGTGGGAGTACTTGTGGGGAGTACAATTATTGCAGTTATTTTGGGGTTCAATACTATGTACTTTTTGACTATGTGGTAGGGCTGGATGGGAATACAGTATATTAGGCTCAAGGTCATGGCGTACAGACCTCTCTGCTCGCATGGTGCCTGCGCAGCGCTGGATTCACTGAATTGCAAGCCTCTCATGGTTAAACTAAAAATGGGCAGGATTTACAAGACTGCATGTAAAAGATCCAAGACACTCAGAAAGGATCTTATTTCTGGTGAGCTTAAGATTCAGAGACCCTTTTTAAACTCGTGACTTACGCAAAGCGTTGAAGGAGCAGACCGGCGACAAATATGCAAATTTTCACTCTTCCTTCCATCACTCGGCTGTACACTTTTCCTAGGTACTTGGTGTATCCCTGATCATAATGTATGGTACTTCATGTATCCTTTATTGTAATGTATTTAGATATATTGCAGTGTAATTTAGGGTCGGATTACAGTATCTAGGGTTGAAGCACTGATTTTAGTATTTAGGGTTAAACACTGATTCCAATATTTCCAGTGTATCAAAAGGGTTAGTTCTTATATATAGTCTGGGCTATAGCAGCACATTATCTTATATCCCTTAAAAATTACAATTTCCAGCAGCTAGTCCTCGGTGGTACAGTGGATAGTGTGCATGGAGTGGATCATACGGCCCAGGTTCGATTCCCTATTCTGCTGTTTTTATCTTCTTTTTCTACTGAAATAAAAACTAAGTGTTTAAATACAAAATAATAAGGGATACACCAAGTACATACCACACTTTTTTTGGTAATCCCACTGACCAGTACATAAGGCTCACACATACAGTGGAATCCCGATTATTTGAACCAAAACTCGTTTCCCTTGGATTTGATTTCAGTCAATACCACCTTTGATTTTTCTAACTTCTGATTTTTCGAACCAATTTCCGTTTAATTTTCCTTGGAGGTTGGGATTCCACTGTATATTTTGCCTGTTCCAAAATGAAATGCGATAGGTAATAGTCACATGCCTTACCCATGAGGGAGAGGGTTGGTGGAACAAATTAATGTGTATTCATAAGTTAGCTCACAGGAGCCTTTAATTTTGATCATTTCTAATAGGTCCTTCAACATCCCTAATGCAGTCTTGACATAGCATGCGTGCTCGCGTATCGCTCGCTCTACTATCCCTGAGGAAAAAGGAGAGACTACTCGTAGTCTAGTCTTGACAAGTGTGACCAGTACTGATAAGCATCTAATTTCTCCTTACAATATCACTATGTGTACTATCATTTATGTAATTTATGTGCATATTTTTCTAACATAGGTCATGAGAATTTAGGAAATGACTAACAAAGATAAATTGTCTCAAATTTGTTCTTAATTTAAACTACCACAAAAAGCAATGGACAGCTGTGGCAGAGGAGAAACTGTACACTGATATTAACTGAAGCTTATTTTTACTTGGGTAAATAGACTGAACTAATGTAAACTAGAGCAGTGTAGTGCAGCATTTAATATGAAAATTATGTTAATACTAACATTTTTGACAACTGTTTCCTGTGAATCCACTTTTGCAAACACAGATAAATGTTCCGCCAAGTAAATCATAGCAGGTTCCTCCATTTTGACAAGGGTTTGGGGAACAAGGATCTGAGGCTGAAAAAAGTCACATCAGTACAAGTCACTTTAATTTGACAGGAAACTTAGCTTCGTATACATGTTGTAAAGTTGAACGTCCTTAATATGGACACCAAAGTGTGGTTAATAATATTATGAGGTAGGGATTGTATGAATTTTGGCAACTTTGGGACCAAGAGAACTGTCCGTTATAGAGAGGTGTCCTACTATGGGGGTGTCCGTATTATGGAGGTGACCATATTATGGAGGTGTCCGTATTACGGAGGTGTCCGTATTACGAAGGTGTTCGTATTATGGAGGTGTTCGTATTATGGAGGTGACCGTATTATGGAGTTGTCCGTATTGAGGACGTGTTCGTATTATGGAGGTGTTCGTATTATGGAAGTATCCATATTATGGAGGTGTCCATATTAAGGAGGTGTCCATGATTTATGGAGGTGTCCGTATTATGGAGGTGCTCGCATTATGGACGTGTCCGTATTATGGAGGTGTCCATATTACGGAGGTGGTCGCATTATGGAGGTGTTTGTATTATGGAGGTGTTCGTATTATGGAGGTGTTCGTATTATGGAGGTGTCCGTATTATGGAGGTGTTTGTATTATGGAGGTGTTTGTATTGTGGAGGTGTCCGTATTATGGAGGTGTCCGTATTATGGAGGTGTTTGTATTATGGAGGTGTCCGTATTATGGAGGTGTCCGTATTATGGAGGTGTTTGTATTATGGAGGTGTCCGTATTATGGAGGTATCCGTATTATGGAGGTGTTTGTATTATGGAGGTGTTTGTATTATGGAGGTGTTTGTATTATGGAGGTGTCCGTATTATGGAGGTGTTTGTATTATGGAGGTGTCCGTATTATGGAGGTGTCCGTATTATGGAGGTGTTTGTATTATGGAGGTGTTTGTATTATGGAGGTGTTTGTATTATGGAGGTGTCTGTATTATGGAGGTGTCTGTATTATGGAGGTGTCTGTATTATGGAGGTGTCCGTATTATGGAGGTGTTTGTATTATGGAGGTGTTCGTATTATATTTATTAATAGAGGTGTCCGTGTTAAGGAGGTGTCCATATTACGGAGGTGTTCGCATTATGGAGGTGTCCGTATTATGGAGGTGTTTCCATTATGGAGGACTGTCCGTATTATGGAGGTGTTTGTATTATGGAGGTGTTTGTATTATATTTATTAATGGAGGTGTCCGTGTTATGGAGGTGTCCATATTATGGAGGTGTTCGTATTATGGGGATGTTTCTATTATGGAGGTGTGCGTATTAAGGAGATGTCCCTGATTTATGGAGGTGTCCATATTACGGAGGTGTCTGTATTATGGAGGTGTTCGTATTATGGAGGTGACCGTATTGTGGAGGTGTTTCTATTAAATATGGAGGTTTTCGTATTATGGAGGTGTCCGTATTATGGAGGTGTCCGTATTATGGAGGTGTTTCTATTATGGAGGTGTCCGTATTATGGAGGTGTCCGTATTATGGAGGTGTTTCTATTATGGAGGTGTCCGTATTATGGAGGTGTCCGTATTATGGAGGTGTCCGTATTATGGAGGTGTTTCTATCACTGGAAAACTTGAACCACTTACAGACTTCACTAAAGTTAGTTAAATCTCTGTAAAATGTCTACATTTCCTTTGTAAATTACGAAGTCTGTAAACGTGCACATTCCCAGAGATTTTGTAACTTCGTAAAAAGTCTGTAAATTACAGCACATTTTTTGCGGTAAGATCGCATAAAATGTGTATGTAATCTTAATGTTTTTCTTGTAAATTTTGTGTAAAATTTACAGAGATTTTATGCTACAAACAACAAATCTCTGTAAAATCTCTCTACTTTCTCTGTAAAAATGGCACGAGAAAAAAATCTCTGTAAACCAGTAAACATAAAATCTCCTTATTATCTCTGTAAAAAGTGAGTCAAAAAAACTTAATGAAATGTTTGTAAAATGTACACAAAAAAATACACAAAATGTCACTGAAAAGTACGTACAATGCTTGTAAAATGTATGTATTTTATGGCACTAAATCTATGCAAAATGTCCACATTTTCTCTGTAAAATCAGCATGTATAAAATGAACGCGTGAAGAATGCATAGCATAAAATCTCACTAAAATATCTGTAAAATGTAAACGGAACATTGCATAAAATGTTAGTAAAATGTCCACAAATAAACCACACAAATGTCATAGAGAAGTTCATATAATGTCTGTAAATTTCTAAAATTTTATTGCAAATATAAATTCTTGCAAAATGTCTACATTATTCTCAATAAAATCTAGCTGTAGAAAGAAACATTTTGCTACAGTTAAACAAAAGGATTGAACAACTTTACTGCATTTTATTTAATAACTGAAGTTCAAATAAAACTAATAGCAGCGGAATGTAACTGTTTAAAAATGTAAGATTTTAAACAACAGTTATACATTGTACAAAGTAAAATTAAAAGCTCTTCAGTAAGGCTCAGTTCACACTTGCCTGAGAATTTATTATTGGGCACTTAAGTGAGCATTGGCTCTCAGTGTAAATGCATATTTCGTTGCTTTCGAAGCACTTGACCCTAAATCCACTGCTTTACATACCCATAACTCTCTGCTATGCTTATGTTTCAAAATGGTGTCTGACGGGTGCCCATTATATGCCAGTACCCAGGCACTGGTGCTTGGGCACCAAGTGTGAATATAGCTCAAGTCTTGTTATACAGTATAATCAAGTTACATGAAGGTGTTCATTAAGATATATTTCACTGTGTTAAATCTTGATATAAGCTATATATGCCCTCTTAAAATGGTATGCCCAAAGAAACCAATCAAAGACAATCTCAGAGAGAAAAAAACTGCATAAAAATCTTATCTACAATTCCATATAATGATTGCTTTAGAAGCTAAATCTAATAATTCTCTATAATAATTTTGTTCTCTAAATCTCTATAATTTCATTTAAATGTATAAAAATTCTGATAAATAAAACCTAAACGCTGTCAAATAAAGCTAAAATACAACACACATAATGGTCTGATAGATGGGAAATAATTCTTTAAAAAAATAAATAAGACATTAAATTTACCATTTGTACTTTCATGAAAATAGCACTACAATACTGTATACATGTAGCATTTTAAAAATAAATTCTGGTTTAATATTTACTTATCTGGGTTGGATTATAAATAAATAATCACAGGTAATAAACTGTAACATTAATCAAAAGAAGAATGATCCTCGCAGTTGTGAACGCAATTTAAGCAATTGCGAAAAGAAGCCGGAAAAAAAAAATCCAGGACTTCAACGGGGTTCGAACCCGTGACCTCCCGATACCGGTGCGATGCTCTACCAACTGAGAGCCTTAGCCTAACATGTATTATAAACTTCCTTTCAATAAAAATGTTCCCATTATTATGTAGATTGTATTTGACATTAATTTTCTGTGTAATCTTTTATACTTTTTGTATGATTTACATGTACCTAAAAAATTCTGCTTAAGTTTAAAGAGTCTGGCCCACCCAGTTTGCATTGTGCACTTCTCTTATTGTTATGATACAGCTCTATTCCATATTTGGGCAAGCATATCACCTCTTGCACGAGTGAATTTCTCATCTACAATACTGTATGGACTTTCGGGGGGTCCTTAAAATGGCAGATGAACCAACGTAGGTGCGCAATGCAAACTGGGTGGGTCAGATTCTTTAATGATACATGTATACTTTAAATACTGTAAATATTTGAATGTATGAATGATATAGCATGACTTTTGTGTACTATGATAATTCTTAAAAAATCATCAACAAAATAAATTGTTATTACACTGTATTTTCCCTCCCACTAATCAGTACAGTGTATTAGTTAACATACATGTGAGATTATTCTTCGTTATAAGCTTTGTTTCATCTTTTCTTTTCACTTTCCCTTAATTAAAAAGTTCCTTTCCTGAAAGTATGACTAAAGCTTCTTTGGAATATGTTTGACCTTTTTGGAAAAGTTGCACCCAATTAATTGGTCACCTCCTTTTTAAAATACATTACTTTACATCACTAAGTTTCTTGGCCTTCAGAAAAAAACAATGCAGATTGATGCATAAGATGGTAAAATCTGAAAGGAAACAAAATAATGCACGTAAGTCAGAATGTATATTTTTTTTCTAATTTAAACAATGAGTTTGAGACCTCCAGCAAACCAACAAGTCTCACACTAGCTTTTCAAAATTTTGGAAAATGTAGCCATGACCTACAGTGTACACACTATAGATTGAAAACTTAAGGTTTTGTGATATACAAATGAGCAGGGCTTGGCTCTAGCAGTGCCTGGTGTTTCCTGGCAACTTACTTTTGCCCCGAAGCAACCTGAAATCTAAGTTTTTGCATAAAACTCAGTGCTGGGCACCCTGGTTTTCACAGGTTTCCTTCTATGGTGGCAATTATTTTTTACTTTATCAACATGGCTGATAACACCAACATTTTGTTTCACTACCCCACCAATTCATTATCACACTCAGTTTCATTTGAAACCAACTGCTTTATATTATTCATGTGTCTATCATTCAGTTTTTATACATGCAAGACCAGTGCAAAATATGCTCCTGTATACCTGCATGTATTAACACAACAGAGAGTCATGCAACTCTTGCATAGTTTAAAGTCTACTCTGGGTTAAAAGGTACAGTAGTTGTGTGCTAATGAGACCGTGACTACAGAATCTACTGTATCCTCAAAGATACAGGAGGAATCCGTAAGCAGAAGTTGGTAATATTGATGTGTGTGATGCCCCCATGTACTCTTACATGCATGGAAATGTTAGAAATCAAGAGATATTCCCATGGCGATGCCATGCATTGTAACTTGCAATACAGTGTATCAGGCTGGGGGTTGGACAAAATAAAATTAATCAAAAAGTTCCATTGCTGCAAGATGAAAGATTATATACATGTACCTCTGGCTCAGACCATTTTACATCTTTTTCATAACGGCATGCTGTAGTACTGTAGTTTTGTCAGCTTTCTAAGAAATAAAGGAAATAGTCACCATTTAGATTAAAAAAAAACTATGAACTTTGACTACATGTACATACCTGTACATGTATTAGACAACCAAGGCTGTGCTCTAAAAAAAATAGTGGAGCCCAAAATCTCCAAACACTTGAAATCCGGGGTGCCCAGCATATACGTTTGGTGCAAAAACAAAAATTTACTGCTCGTCCAAAGGTAAAATTTTGCAATGTTGGGCTGTCCTAAGTGTACAAGCATGTAGCTTTTCACAAAACTTATAAGCTGGCACCAATGTAGATTTAGAGCACAACCTTACAGCCCTGACAAGGCTGTATCCATTGTAAAGTAAAAATAACGTACATGTAATGATGCTACATGAATTTCTCCACACGATGGCTACATGCATGTTGTGCTTAAAACTATCCTTGATTCTATTTTTGTTTTATCCTCATTAGCAAACATTACATGTATGTCACACAGACTAAAGAAAAAAAATAATAAGTGAAGTACAACAGCTTTGGACCAGGTCCATGGATCACCCTGATAAACCGCCCCTAATGTTTGTCAATTTTATTTTTTTTTTCCCAGATTTTACTGTCAGTCTAAAGGATGGACTATGGATTGAGGACAGGGTATAAAACACAGTCTTAAGTTGAAATAAATATGGCATTCAACATCAATATTTAACTTCCTACTATTTTGAGCTTTTGCCAACATTACATTTTATACAATGTTACATTGTATAAAATATGTACATTGTATGCAGTCAGATTCCGGGCTGGTACTGTTGGGCAGGAGCATGTGAAGTTTTAGTGCTCTCCCCACAGATTTTGTTTGATGCATGTACAGTAGAACAAGAACGACTGGGCCAAGTCCCAAGCTACAGTGTGCTATTACATGTATTATGAGATGCTGACAATGCCATGGCTTTTGGATTCAGATAAAACAAAAGTCTAGTGGAGTATAAACAAACACATGCCAAAGCCACCATACTGATTCAATTTTGAGTTCTCGGTGAGGGAAGGGAGAGGGAAGGGGGAGGGGGTGAGGCTAGGTTCGAACCTGAAACACTGCTCTTTGCGAGTATTCACAAAGCATCTAGAAATAATAATAAACAAAACCAATCTTTATCTTGTTCCAACACTATTCAACAGTATGGTTGCTTGTGCATGTGTTTCATTATACATGTACTCCACCAGTCCTATATCAATATTTTCTTGACAGCACATGCACAACGAATCCAAAAGAAAAGCACATGGGATTGTCTGCATCCCATAATTATGATAACTTGGGACTTGGTCGAGTCCTTCTTGTTCTACTTGTGTCTTCACGTTGATACTTGATGTTAAATACCATACATGTATTTATTTAAACTGGAGACTGTGTTTTATACTCTGCCACCAGTGCTTTATCTTCCTTCCCGACTTTTTTGGACAATACCCGCAGTGAAAAAGAACTAATTTATCACTGAGAGTGTAATATCAGTGAGCTGTATTGGCAGGTTTTGTTTCATTCTTCGTATAGACAATATTCGTACCGAAAAATTTAACCATTTTTATTCCTAGCACTAAAAATAATTTGTTTTTGAGGCCCTTGTCGTATGGATTCCCAGTGTTCTCTGTGGCGTCAGATGCAAATCCCTGCCAAAGCCCCACTAATGGTCCCCGGTCAGTGAAACTTGAGCCTAATGTTATCGAAAGCCCCGCATACCGGGACAACAGAGGCAGTCTAATTTCGCTCAAATGGCCCGCTCATGCCCCCTCATTCCCCGGGTATGATGGTGCGGGGCTTTCCACTGACTAGTGCATAAGCATGGACGCAAATAAGAAGAAAATAGTACTGTACAGTGTACATGTACTTCATGTTAAAAATCAACATCACTCGAACAGAACTGCAAGATTGAAATAAATATTAAAACTCAAGTTTTAGTTTCTTAAAAGCCTAATTATTCAAATGAACAGGCTGAAATTGGTTCTTTCCTGGTGTACCGATACACAAGGACAAAAACAAAAGACTAAACAAAATACAATGTGGAATCCCTTGACAGTGAAGACTGTGAGCCCGTACAGTCACCAAGACAGAACGCTGAAATTCAGTAATGGCAGCCAAAAATAATCTTTAAACTGGTTTACATTGTTAACGTAAGCTTACTTACCTTTGGGATCACAAGGGCAGCAAGAATGAAGCGCTTGAATTGGTGTAGCATTAAAGAACTATCCAACATGGCGGTCAAACTTGACCTGACGATGATGCTTGTACTGTAGGTTGGAAGCAATCGTATGCATAGCGATCGTTGATATGTTGTAAAAACATTGCATGCAGCTTTTTCACAAACCTTGGAACGAGAAAAAGGCTCAAATCACAAGTTATCTTTTCAAAGCAAGTGGTGAAGTTAACGTTTTGAGAGCTGAAAGCGAGTAGGGAAGTTCGTTGAAAAAAAGAGCCAAAAACACGAACTGCCCGCCGGGAATGACTCTCCTGCGCATGATTCGCACCCAAGACCTCTCGGCCGAACGGCCTGGCGGAAAATTGCTTTGATGATTGCTTTTGATTTATTTCACTGAGTTATTTTATTTACCTTTGTTTTTTTTTTTTCAGCTCACTTACAGCTTTTTCGATGCACTTCTTTTGATTCTCTCGTTCTTCGGAAATCATTCCTATTTCAGTTCCAGGAAAATCCAGGCTTTAAGGTTACAGTGTACCTTCAAATCGAAAATTTATCGAATTTTTTTTTTTTTTTGGCGTCAAAATAAAGTTTACAGAATGAACTTTCATTCAAAAAAAATTATCGAAAAATAGTGAAAATTGACGGAGAAATGACAGTATAATTTGTTTATGAAGCGATATGTTTTATTAAGCGCTGTTTTCTCAAAGTTAATTTTTCGCTTGTTGGGGACTTTAAAGAGCTACAACTCAAAGGAAATTTGTTCCATTTTCCTCAAATTTGGACAGAAGCTAGGCTAACATATAATCAACAAAAACGTGTCGGCGAATTTCTTAATTCCGAAAACTTTTTCGTCAAGAGCCATTTCCGTGCGATCATTCCAATTTTTTTCTCCCTTTTTCGAAAATATTCTGTAACTTTTCACTACAATTGAATATGGGAAATCGCCGACACTTTTTTAGCGCTTCGTGTCCGGAAATCCGAGAACAAATCAAATTAGCAAAATACAATAATCGCTTTGAGTTATAGCGTTTTAAAGCTGATTCGGACGTTCGAATTTAGACGTCGTAAAAAATACGACAATTCACTTTATTACCAAATGGTTTCTATATTTAGATAGCCAGCTCTATAAACTTTAATTTGATATCTGGGTTTAGGTATGTTAAGTGTAATCTTAAGACACTAGAGCTGTTATACTGGAGACGCCCCCGAAGGTACACTGTAACCTTAAAAACACCTCTTTCAAGAGCTGTTTAGGCAAGGCTATAAAGGGGCTAAAATAATATATATAGATAGCCTGAGCCTAACAGCGTCGCTCTTTGAACAGAAAGCCGATGATAAACTTAAGGACGTTCGCGCGAAAATCTTCTACGAGACAGATTTTTTTCAAACCTATCCTACGGTCTGATAATGAGTTACTGATGTCAGAAATGCAAAAAAAATTGGGGGTCACCGAATTGATTTAAGAGATATAGTGTGTAGAAATATACCTTGTTTTTGAAAAGTTAGTCCTCGTAACATGACGTGGTGTCCATGGCTTTTAGTTAAACCATATCAAAGATGAATCGCTGGAGAGAAACTGTTATATTCAAATGTTATCTAAGTGGGCGTGATTCGTAAATAATTCGAACTGTTTTCAACCTTTAAATGAGTTAACCCTTTAAAGAGGGCATTCGGAAACAACATATAGCTGAGATATGAGTGCAATTCGACGTCGTGTGGAAAAAAAAATAAAAAATCACACTTCTACAAGACAGATTTTTCCCTTTTTTCACAAACTGTAGATAATCGGTAAAGAAAGTGATATATGAAGAAAAAATAGGGGTCACCGACCATCCAAGCGAGTTAAATCAAAGCAAAGTTAACGAAATGGCTGCCATCCCTTCATGTGAATAGATTTCTTCCTTTGCGCGCGCGCTCGTGCATGACGTTTCGACAAGAATTGCGTGCGCAGTAAGGATGCGCATAAACATTTGGCGCGAACGTCCTTAAATGAGGTGAAAGCGGGTCGGAAGCACAGAATAAAATTGACGACCGGACTATCTTTTAATTTTAGTAATTCTCAAAAACAGACTTACGCGACCGTTTGCACAGTACATTTAGACCGTACAAAAGTTCACAAAAACAACTTTTTCTCCCTCTAGAATAACTAGTACGACTAATTTCCAAATAAAATACACCTGCTGCTTATAAAAAAAATTGTCCGAGTAACTGATTTGGAAATCAAAATTGCAAAAAATACACAAATCTCGAAAAGTTTATGCTTAAAAGCAAAACGCGAACCATTAAGAGCTCATCGAAGCCGAGATTTCTCCGATGAAAGAAATCAAAACAACTGAATTTAATTGAGCGCGTGTTATAAACAATTCTCAAAAATTAGCGAGAACACAAAGAAAAAGTCAATCACAGATTGATATCAACATAAATTCTCATCGAAAAATGTATCTTGTTTTACTTTGAAGTCCCTCCACTGCTTGAAAATTGTTAAATCTCCGCTTCTTCAGTTCTGAAACCCGAAGTGACAAACATCTTCCCGCATTGCTCCCATCCTCGAAGCAAGATTTTATCTCTGAAAGCTCTTCTATTTCCACTATAGCGGCTTCTGAGTATCCTTTAATTAGTATCCGTCTTGAGTAGCAAACCGCGAAAAAATGCAAAAGAATAACGACTTTCATTAAAACGGTTTTCTCCGCTAAGCACAGCAGTGTTTTCCCAGGTGACGTGAAATTGCAAAGATCCCGAATGATATACGCGGTATACGCGCCCGCGAGTTAGCCCTGCGCGACGGTGGGCACACAACGCGCCCGCGAAACAATCCGCTAGCCATGACCATGAAAAATGACGGGCATGGGTTCTTTGGTTCTCTGGTTCTATGATGGGGCTGCGCAGCCGGGCCTTCGGCCTGACGAGTGCTCCGCTATTAAAATGCTCAGTGTGTCAGCTGTACAGTGCTCCTCACTGGTTTTAACTTTTTTCACTGACATGTGAAGTAAAGATTTTTATTCTTGGGCCATCGAAGTTTGATGAGAAATAGAACACAAACCGCGGTGATAAACATATTGAACTTATTCATTTTTGATACATACGAAACGTCAAGTTTTTATCAAAAATGAATAAGTTCAATATGTTTATCACCGCGGTTTGTGTTCTATTTCTCATGTGAAGTAAAGATTTGTGATCCAAATGGTACATGAGACATATATCCTATACAACAGTAATACCGCCGTTGAACTAAACTGTGTCTTGTATTTTAAAATATAGCTTTTTTTTCTTTCAATGATACATTTTTTCCCCGCTCTCGCCGGCGCGAAGCGGCAATCTCTTATGAGTGTGCTTTTGCTCACATTTGAGTAGATGTCGGACTGTTACACTAAGTTCACTCAAAAGAAAGAGTTGTTTCAACTCACTTTAAGAATTAACTCATGTCTGAATTTGAGTGAGAAACAATTACTTCTTGCGGTGAGTAAGTATTTAATCGTATGTTTGAGTAAAAGTGACTTCCACTTGATTTTCTCAAAAATAAGAGCAAAAATAAGGTGTTGATTCAACTCACTGTGTTGGATTAAATATTTAAGTCAAATTTTAAGTAAACTAACTCAAAATATCGAGTAAAATGCCTTCTTCACTAAAAAAATAGTTTGCGTGAAATGACAGAAATTTTATAACGCCGCGTTTGCGTCAAGTTACGGAGATTTTATAGTGCCCCGTTTGTGTCAATTTACAGAGATTTTATAATGCCCCGTTTGTGTCAATTTACAGAGATTTTATAATGCCCCGTTTGCGTCAATTTACAGAGATTTTATAATGCCCCGTTTGCGTCAATTTACAGAGATTTTATAATGCCCCGTTTGTGTCAATTTACAGAGATTTTATAATGCCCCGTTTGCGTCAATTTACAGAGATTTTATAATGCCCCGTTTGTGTCAATTTACAGAGATTTTATAATGCCCCGTTTGCGTCAATTTACAGAGATTTTGTAATGCCCCGTTTGTGTCAATTTACAGAGATTTTATAATGCCCCGTTTGTGTCAATTTACAGAGATTTTATTATCCCCGGTTGCGTCAATTTACAGATATTTTATAATGCTCCGTTAGGTAGGTAAACTTTATTTATCGTAAGCGGTGTCAATTCATAATACATGCTCTTCTGTCGAGCCTTAAACAACAATAGATTAATTACTTAACTAAATTGAATTATCTAACTAAATTCATGATCTATACGGGATTATACTAAAAACTACAAAAATATCCTTTATCTGTCATTAAATCAGATAGAAAGTAAATGCATGATTTAAAAGAGCTAAGAGTGGGCTACATCTTAGCACTCAAAGGCAATTTGTTTCAGAGAACAGAACCGCGATATTGAAAACGTCGTTTGCCTGCTTCAGTACTCGGTCTAGGAACCAAAAGGTTGTATTTTGAATTTCTTAGATTATGTGAGTGAACACTGGATGTAGATTATTTTTGCTTGTGTCAAATTAAAGAGATTTTATAATTCTCTGTTTGTCATTAGATGTTGCGCTTGGGTACCACATAAATTTACAGAGATTTGGTAACTGAATTAAAATTAAAATTACGCAGTGCCATTTACAGACATTTTATATCAGAAGCCAGGTATTATAAAATCTTTGTAAATAGTAGATTTACAAACATTGTTGACAGATTTTATAAAGTCTGTAAATCGTCAGTCTTTCCTCTAAATACAGCTCCTAGAATTTATAAACATTTTACAAACATTTTATTAAGAACAAGACAACAAAACTATATAAAATGTCTGTCAAAATAATTTACAGAGATTTTGTTTTTAACGGGTGAAAGTACCAAGTCTGTAAATTCAAGATTTATAGACATTTTATCAAGTCTGTAAATGGTCCAAATTTTCCAGTGTATTATGGAGGTGTCCGTATTATGGAGGTGTCCGTATTATGGAGGTGTTTCTATTATGGAGGTGTCCGTATTATGGAGGTGTCCGTATTATGGAGGTGTCCGTATTATGGAGGTGTTTCTATTATGGAGGTGTCCGTGTTATGGAGGTGTTCATATTATGGAGGTGTTCGTATTATGGAGGTGTTCATATTATGGAGGTATCCGTATTATGGAGGTGTCTGTATTATGGAGGTGTCCGTATTATGGAGGTGTCTGTATTATGGAGGTGTCCGTATTATGGAGGTGTCCGTATTATGGAGGTATCCGTATTATGGAGGTATCCGTATTATGGAGGTGTCCGTATTATGGAGGTGTTCATATTATGGAGGTATCCGTATTATGGAGGTATCCGTATTATGGAGGTGTCCGTATTATGGAGGTATCCGTATTATGGAGGTATCCGTATTATGGAGGTGTCCGTATTATGGAGGTGTCCGTATTATGGAGGTGTCCGTATTATGGAGGTATCCGTATTATGGAGGTATCCGTATTATGGAGGTGTCCGTATTATGGAGGTGTCCGTATTATGGAGGTGTCTGTATTATGGAGGTGTCCGTATTATGGAGGTGTCTGTATTATGGAGGTGTCCGTATTATGGAGGTGTCCGTATTATGGAGGTATCCGTATTATGGAGGTATCCGTATTATGGAGGTGTCCGTATTATGGAGGTGTCTGTATTATGGAGGTGTCCGTATTATGGAGGTGTCTGTATTATGGAGGTGTCCGTATTATGGAGGTGTCCGTATTATGGAGGTATCCGTATTATGGAGGTATCCGTATTATGGAGGTGTCCGTATTATGGAGGTGTTCATATTATGGAGGTATCCGTATTATGGAGGTGTCCGTATTATGGAGGTGTTTCTATTATGGAGGTGTCCGTATTATGGAGGTGTCCGTATTATGGAGGTGTTTGTATTATGGAGGTGTTCGTATTATGGAGGTGTCCGTATTATGGAGGTGTTTCTATTATGGAGGTGTTTCTATTATGGAGGTGTCCGTATTATGGAGGTGTTCGTATTATGGAGGTGTTTCTATTATGGAGGTGTTTCTATTATGGAGGTGTCCGTATTATGGAGGTGTCCGTATTATGGAGGTGTTTCTATTATGGAGGTGTTCGTATTATGGAGGTGTCCGTATTATGGAGGTGTCCGTATTATGGAGGTGTCCGTATTATGGAGGTGTCCGTATTATGGAGGTGTTCATATTATGGAGGTGTTCGTACGTATTATGGAGGTGTCCGTATTATGGAGGTATCCGTATTATGGAGGTATCCGTATTATGGAGGTATCCGTATTATGGAGGTGTCCGTATTATGGGGGTGTTCGTATTATGGAGGTGTCCATGTTAAGGAGGTGTCCATATTATATATGGAGGTGTCCGTATTATGAGGGTGTTCGTATTATGGAGGTGTTTCTATTATGGAGGTGTTTCTATTATGGAGATGTGCATATTATGGAGGTGTTCGTATTATGGAGGTGTTCAGTATTAAACAAGATATTTTGTGGAAATTCGATAAAAATTTCAGACTGCCGGGTATCTTGTCTTTTGAGAACACTTCCGGGCTGCCGGGTATCTAGACACTGCGTTCACAAAATCGACCCATTTCTTGCGTCGCTTTTTGGCTTCAACACGGTCATCGTTAAAGTAAGGTATTTTATGAAGCCCAATACCTTCCTTTGGGTTCGAAATATTTTTGCAGTCGTAGGCAAGACAAGTCGTTGGCCTTTCGCAGAGCTATTTTCGCAGCAACACATCACTGGAAATCATTGAGATGATAAAAATCCATCTCCTTCCGCGACATCACTCGACCCAGACCTCGTACTCCGTAATGGAAGAAATTATGGCAATTTTTCATATTTAACTTTGGCGGGCTATAAAAAAACGGGGTTTTAAGCAAAATCAAATTTTTTTGTGGCATTTTGTTCAGAAAAATAGTAAGATTTTTTTTAAGCAAAAAAAGTTTTTTGGGGTTATATATCCACTTTAATAATGACTTACATGTTTCACACTGTTTCCCAGTGAATCCATCAGGACATTGGCACTGGTAACCATCATTTAATGTGGCAGAACATTTGCCTCCATTTTTACAGGGCCCACTAGCGCATGGAGATGCTGTTCAATAAAATAACAACATTTAATTTAGTTTACTGCCTTCTAACATTTGGATTTATTAGCCTCCTCCATTAACAACTTTGTTTTTGCAAGGATTTTGCATTTTGTACCAACTGAATGAGGAAACCACAGCACATGGTATTTACACCCACCAGAAAATACCTTCCATTTTACATGTTTAGTCTAAAAATCACGATGACATCATTAATCATGCACGACCATCCCCCCCCCCCAACTTTTTCTTTCCATGTCCAAATTGAGCACTGTATTAGGATGAGTCATTGCTGTAGCATTGCGCATAGCTCACTAGTTTTCTAGTTTGAGCACTCTGGCATGGCTTAGATGTTACCACATGTGTGGGACATTTGGGGTGGCTTTTAAAGCTATACCTCCATCTTAGCATCAGCACTGTACTGATGAGGCCCAGAAGGCCGAAACAGTACTGTCTGCAGTGGTTCTATATATATATATATATATGTATATATATATATATATATATATATATATATATATATATATATATACACCTGATTGAAGAAACGTTGTCATTTAAAAAAGCATAAACCATGAACGATGAGACCGAATGGGATTCTGGGTAGGCAGCATTGGCAAGCTAGTTATATTCTATTTCTTGATAATCAAGATGTTTTCTTTGTTCGAGACATTTAAGAGCATGATTTATGTGTTCTGTGTTAATATAATGTATATTCTGTCACAGACGAAGATTAAATTTTCCAACTTCCCAGTAAACCTTTGGGTCGCATCGTTCATGGTTTACGCTTTTTACCTGACAACGTTTCTTCAATTTGGTGTATATATATATATATATATATATATATATATATATATATATATATATATATATATGGAGCTATAAAGCTAAACTAAGCAAAACAGTATATCATGTGATTTTAACTAGGCTATTAATAGTAGGCTTGAATTTAGAAATCCAATAGCTTTCTCTTGCTCTTCTAATGTCTTGATTAGGATTTCTAACTTTTTCAATGACTGCAATTTTAAATGTTTAACCCTCACATTTTCGGTTTTATTTACGATTATTTCAAGTGTCCACGATGGCTTTAGTGATCCTCCAGCAAGCATTTTACGTTGGTTAAGGATCTGCATTGTTTGCGAGACCCCTCACAAGTTCTTTGTTATATATAAATATCAGTCTTGCAATTGAGAAAAATAAAAATGTACTGAGTGTAATTCTTGGACTTTCTTTTCAACTTTTTCTGCTATGTGCATATATATATATGACTTGAAACATTTTAGAATTAAGACGTCCAAAATATGAAGAAATACTAGGGTCAATTTAATAAAACCTTTACACTTGTAGTTTACAAGTGTAGCTTAATTGTTTTCAACCTTTGAAACAATGGCTACACTTGTAAATTACACTTGTAAAAGTCTTATTAAATTGGCCCCTGGACATTAAGTGGGTGTGTGACAAAATTGTACTGTTTTTGACCTGAAAAAGCAAGTATATATTAATAAAAGGCTGATTTGACTACAATTTGTTGCATGGTCTTGCATGTATGTGACATGCTGTGACAAACCCACAACATGAACAGTATAAATTGTGTAAATCAAACTTATAACTGAATGGCTTTTATATGAGTGTCATATAGCATAAAAAATGTCAAGTGATGTTAAAACATGTTTTAAAACCCTATGATAGATCATAGCCACAAACAATCTCACATGAGCATACATGCAGTGCAGTGTTTTAATGATCTTGGCATGATATGAGCAGCCAGGCTGCACAACAAAAGTTGCACAAAACAGTTTTTTTACAACTAAAATTGTACCGTCTAGTAGCCTTACGCTTGTTGAAATAATAACTCATTACTGAAATGGATCCAAGAACATGTAACAGTCAGATGACTAACCTTTTTCACAAGTGTACCTGATTGGACTCACTGCACAGTTATCCATTACCCATTTCCCAGCTTTTAGGAAGTGACCCCTAGCACAGCGGTTCTTGGCTAGAATTCTTGGTTGATTTTGTGCCCAATTCGTGTAGCTGCTCTCTTCTCCGCTCACCCACTTAAACACGTTCAAATCATCTCGATTGTTCAGCCCAAGCCAACTTCCAAGACGTCCCCAAAGACCACTAAGGAACTTCTGCTCATTGGCATCATTCACAGTTACCAGATTGGCTTGTTTTGATTGGCAGTCAGACTGAGCTTTTGTCCAGATAACCTTGCTCGACACCCTGTAATAACAGTTACCACCATAATACTTCCAACCCTGTTCACAGCGATCATCTACAACACAAAAAGAAACCTTCTAAAGGGACAGTTCCATGGAGATTTGTGTCAATCAAAAACCAAACATACATTATTACTGTAACAAAAAACTGAAAAATAATTAATGGTCGGCCAGGTTTGTGATAAATAATTCTGCCCTAATATACCAACTGTGGAGAACTGTCTCAAGTCATATGTAAATAGACTGAGTCTAAATGAATTAATTTGCAAACATTTTTGCTTTGAAAGTGTGCTATCTACAGACAATGATTTGTTCCTCTTTCAAGAAGTGGTTGATTACTAGTATTTCTCATGGTGTTTTAACATTATATTATTTTGTAAATACATGTAAGTAAAGGTATTGTTGAATGGTTTTGACTAAAAAAGGCCAAATCCATTTGACACTTGCTCCAGTTTAAGTTTTCTTTAGATTTTGTTGTGCATTAATTTTGTTTAACCTGTGCACAGTCGTCTCCTAATAATTTTCTTTGCTTCACTGATGCAGAAAAAGGACATCTACATAATGCCATTGCTAATCGTTATCCAGTATCCTGGTGTCATGAGGTTTTAAAGTTTGTGTAAATTATGATAATGATCATCTGTTAACTGCAGACCAACATTGCAACATTAAAAACATATAATAGTAAAAAAAAAAAAGGCAGTCATTCATGGTGCGTCAGATCTAGCATGACACACACGAAAATAATTATAATACATTTGTTTGGTTCCATCAGACAGGGCCAGTAGCTCTTCTTTTGGAGTCCCACACAAGATGTACCATCACAGTTCACCTGTTATTAAATTACTTAATAAATGAAAACCAGTTATGCACAGTGCTAATAGGATGCATTGCAATATTGATTTTAAAGATTCTCCATCTTTGGACTTTTTACCCAAGACATGATTAATTAGCCAGCATTATTTCAGTCACCTGCGCCACAGCTGACCAATGGTGTTGATTACATGAGGTACAAACAATTGTGCAGTGCAATAATTTTAAAATCGCATTTCCATTTCAAAGAGATCCTTTCTAATCAACAAAACCTTTTAGGGCTTAAGTGACTAGGCCACTTAATACTCTTTAAAGTGCAGGTTTGGGTGGTGTGGGTGGTGCTTTATGTTAACCTTGATTTTTTCCAATTTCTTTTGTTTTCAGCACGAACTGCACGTGCTATGCTTCAACTTCTTGGCAATTTGCAATATGGTGCACATATGTATATGGCACACGATGCTACAACCTAGCGTTGGTACTCTGAATTCCATTGTGCCATTCTTACAATGGAGACTTGAATAATTACACCACTCTGAATTCCATTGTGCCATTCTTACAATGGCGACTTGAATAATTACACCCCAGTGAGGCTGAGCCTGCACATAAAATGCATGTATTATTATCAAATGGTATTTTTCGAAACGGGCTATTATTAGGTCAAATCTAAGAGATACCCATGGCCAGTCAGACTCTGGTTTAAAAATGCAAGGCCACAACTTTAATAAGAAACTTGTTGTTTGTTAATAAATTAAATGCATTATTTTTAGGAACCTTAAAATCAGTTTTTCAATAATTTTATGACCTATTCCAATTATAATCTGACCAGTCCTGCAGGCCAATTCAACTCAGTAGACAAAATTGGTAACCAGTGAGGGCACCTTTACCTTAGCTTGAAACACCTGGGCCTGACACTAAAAACTACTCTGATTAACTGCGGTTTCCAATTTATTGTATGTACGTATTGCACATCGATCAGTAATGCAAAGAATAATCTTGTGTCATTTAAGTTTGTGCATGCAATAAGCATGATAAACAATTGTTTGTTTTTTCCTTAATCATATTATAATAATATACATTGAGAGAATGTTAATCCCAAACAGTGCAGAAAGTTGAAATTGAGTGCAAAAAATTGAAATTAAAAATGATCAATGCAGTTATGACAGCTGAACAAAATAAGATAAAAAGTCTTAAAATAAAACTCAAAATACAAAAACAGAAAAAAAAATTCTAATCACTGAGAAATACTACTGGGAGATGTGGGGAAAAAAGGACACGAGCACAACAAAGAAGACAACTGCAATGCACTGGAGAATCAATGGGACACTACGAAAACCCACGATAAATTTTACGCTGGAGTTTAAACCAAATGCTATATCTGAGAATCTAATTGAACAATAGAATGACAATAAACAGTGACTGTTTACGTTTGATAAAGCCGGAAAGAGTAAACTGTTTGACAAGTATCAGGAGTTAAATAAGCTGCTGAAGTACAGTAGTTGAAAGGCCTCTGGCTTAAATGAAATGTCCACTCACTACTTCACTACAACAAGAAAAACAAAAAGGCTAAACAAGTGACTAAATCTAACTTTGGTAATGTTCCATGGAGCAAATGAACTCAAACCTGTGATTAATTTTCTCCTGTACTAACAAAAACCGTTTGGTAGCTTTTGCATTGTTGTTTTAGCTTTCAAAGTTGACAAGAGGATTTCTAAGATTAATGACTTTCCTGGTGTAAATAAACAATGGCAACAGCGTACGTTGAAACCTTTCACATTTAGCCTGCAGATAACAGTATAATCATGGCGACATCTTTGTTTTGCTTTGTTCTTTTAAAAAGTTTCTGACAGTAGCTAGGAAATTAGTCTCCCATGCAGCCGCTATTTGTCTCATCACGCGGGGAGGAGCATTGCGTGATGAGACAAATAAGGGTTGTGTGGGAGACTACTAGGAAAGGAGTTAGTTGAAATATACGAAAAACTCTTGATGAAGTTCTTGTTGAGAGTGCATGAATATTCACGCATTAATTCACCTGTCAAAATTTTGACCAATCTGAGGTGAGGTTGTTAAAGCATAGCAAAGTAAATTTGGTAATAAAAACAAGGATTTTATAGCCTTTAAAAAATTTACACAAATTATTCCAAATTGCACTTAAAATCATGTGATTACCTATACAAAAGTCAATAATACTGCATCACTGATTATTATTATTATTGCAAAAACTGTTCTCAAATCTATGATAAGATCACAATAAATGTTTTCCTCACTTAGATTTAATTTCAAACACTGAATTTTAATTTTCTCTGTCATCCAGACTCAAAAGTTGGAACCATGATGCACTTCAAGTATGGTGGGCGGCACGGTGGTGTAGTGGTTAGCGCGTCGGACTTTCAACCTGAAGGTCGGTGGTTCGAAGCCTGGTCTCTGCTGTCGTGTTGTTTCCTTAGACAAGAAACTTTACTCCACACTGTCTCTCTCCACCCAGGTGTATAAATGGGTACCGGCGACAAAATGCTGGGGGTAACCCTGCGATGGACTAGCATCCCATCCAGGGGGGAGTAGCAATACTCCTAGTCGCTTCATGCTATAGAAACCGGGTTTAAGTTCCGGCCGTTATGAGCCTTCTGGCTCAGGTGCGCGACTTTACTTTACTTATGATGCACTTCAAGTATGGTTTAATTCTAGTTGTAACCACCGTCACCCTTGGCAACCACTGGGACAAGTCCAGTCCTTCTGGCTCAGGGGTGGGAAATTTTTTCAAGCGCTCTTGTCCCAACGGTAGCGGGAGGGGCAAATTAAAATAACTACTCATGCTTGTGGGTTATTAAACACAAACAACCGCATGGATGAGTTGTCATTCTTTACAAGGTGATAGATCTAAGGGGCCAATTACATGGCGAATTTCAGCCAGGTTAGGCGGGCTGAGATTTCAGCCTGGTTTCTTGAACAAATCTTCTTAAAACGATGTATGCGATTGCATAAAGAAAGTTTTAGCCCATTGCTGAATTTCAGCCTGGGCTCAGTGAAATTTCCAGCCCGGTTTGTCAAACCGGGATGGAAATTTCAGCTCGGGCAAACGGGCATGGGCATGTACAATGATTTGTTTCAATGAAACAAGATGGCGGCTACGGCTTTCAGTCTGGGCTGAAATTCATCACGTAATCGCTACAAAATTCCAGCCTGCCTGCCAGGCTGAAATTGCCATGTAATCGGCCCCTAACACAAATCCTGCATATCGCTAAACGCATTTTAGCTCAGCTTTAGAATAGCCCAAGTATGTGCCTGAGAGATTTTTCTTTTTTTGACCAAGATTATGATTTTACAGGTCTGTTGTTCTTAATATTGTCAATTTCTTTCCTGAGCCATTTACAACATTTAGTGAGGCCATTGTTTGTGCAAGACTAGTAGTAGTCATTCATTAAATGATTTTGTGCGAGGGTAAGTCTGCGGTTAGCATGGCTTGCAAAAAATAGCCTTTCGACATCACGATGACTAAAACAGTCTAAGATTCAATTTTTTTGCGAAGTGGTTATGGTTTCCCTTTAAAATAATAGCAACTTGCAATTGTTTTCAGCTCCTCAGAGTTTATTCTGCTTTTAAGTTGTGTGTCTCGGAGCTAGGCAGTACCCCTGTTGTTAGACCTATGGCATTATTGCAGCCAGTGTGAAAAATTTGAGTCCCGGGGGTGGGGATTTGTCTCTTTCTGTGTGCCCGGGGTTGGGGAATAGAACGTCAAAGTAAAAAAACCGGAAAATCCCCGGGATAGTGCCCAGGGGGGGGGGGGGGGGGGTGGGGGATGGTAACAGCTAGAATTGAATCATGTATAAAAACTAGAGCATAATAAACAGTTTTACAGGACGTACTGTTGATTTTTAGCTTTCATTTGAACGGTGACATCTATGGGATGTTATCTACAGACTCCATTGATTAGCTATTTTAAAACTGCTGGCCATGGCCATGCATGGGCATTTGAAAACAGGTCGACTACTGTACAGGTTGGAGTCTGGGGACTGAAGTAATCGTAAGCATCAAACTCATCTTACCTTGCGCTCTTGAAACTGCAACTGAAATTGAAAGAAATTTGATGAATTCATTGCCAAAAAATAATATTGATTTGTAACAAGTCCGGTTTTCACGGTAAAGATAAAAAAATATAAAAAGCGAGGCAGTCAAAATGCGAGCGAATCGAGTGAATTCGCGTTACCCTTGTACAGCGGAACGGGCAAGTTTAAAAAATACACTATAATAAGGAATACATGAAGTACCTACGCGTAACTCTTGGCGCGGCCGGTTACACGGGTAATAAGGCCATTTTGCACGATGACGTCATTTGACTACTACCACCAGAATCCTTCAGTTTTTAACCCATTCTCGTCCCCAGAGCTCCACGGTTTTTTTTTAATTGCGTCTCGTGTAGCTCTGGTAACGGACAAAAATTTGAATTTTTTGATTGGCCGTTTAAAATGAATGCGCAATAAGGTAAAAAATTTTACGCCTCTACGCATAAGGTGTTACTTCCGGTTGAATTTCAAATGTAGAAGTCCTATGACTACATCAACAAAACCAACGTTTTAATTTCAACACATTCAACGACCAATGTCACCCAGTTTTGTTTGGTTTAGCAGGTAAAGATACGGCTGCTAAATTTCAAAGTATAACGGGATCTGATTGTCACTAAATATGAGCGATTCGTTTCCGAAAATAATCAGTATGTGTCTTGGAAGACGAAGCTATAAGCGGCCACGAATATTAAAGAAGTATGTTTCTTGCAACAGGGACGAGTATTAATTAAAGGAGAGGCAAAAATCCTGAAGAAAGCCCAAGGGTGAAAAGAAATATTACCACTAGGTTACCCATTTTAAATAACAACAACAACAACGCTATCAGCACTCTCGTAAGCAAGTTATATTTTCTTTATTAGGTAGTACTCTTTGCTACAACTTGAAATACAAATCTAGTGAAACGAAGGTCACTCGAAGCCCAATTAAAATAACATGAAACGAATGCAAAACAAAAATTCCTCGATATTTCTTACCACTGTTCGATGAAATAAGCCTAATCAATGACCACAGCGTGTCCGTCAACAAACTTAGCCGTCCCATCAACTGATTTGGTCACGATTGCGTTCAGTGGCGAAACGATAAATACACAGCTCTCGGTTGACTTATCGAGGAATTTCTAAAACCAGTAGGCAAAATACAAAGACAATCTTTCTTCTAAATAACAGCAGCACGTAAAGCTTTTCTTCTTTCCTTTTTAGCGCGATGTTTTCCTGTAATTGTTAAGTCTTGTACAGTCCTTTCGAACGCCATTCCACACACACAACATTCTCGTCTCCAAAGCTCAACCAAACGAAACGAGGGCTCTGGGGACGAGAATGCGCACACGAAAGGTGTTTTTATTTCCGGTTTCTAGCATTGAGCAAGCGCAATAGTACATTAATGCATTAGGCATGCGCTAACGGATGTCGTGGATTTTACGACATCCGGAAGGCACTGTTACCAGAGCCCTTCGTTTTTTCCGCTGACCAAACGAAACGAAGGCTCTGGGGACGAGAATGTTTTTAACCCGTGAACATACGCGCATGCGTAATGAACGGGTTATCGGTAACGGCGACAGATATGCAAATGAGTCACTCGCTCACTCCTTCCATCAGCTGTAAACTTAGTGACGTAATGCTTTGTTACGACTTTGTAAATGCGTTTTGTAACAAGAACAGCGTGAATCCAGCGATAACAATAACTAAATTGGTGTAAACGAATATAAACAACAATAAGCTTAAAGATGTTTCGCATTTGGAGTCTTTAATGCAACGTTAAAATCGATGTAAAAGGAATTTTCAACTGATGAGAGATGCGTTTTGATGGTTATCTACCGTCAATTATAAAATATATCACATCTCAAATAAGTGGTCACGGTGGTCGAGTGGTGTAAAGCACGGACTTACAGCCGAGAGGCACAAGTTCGAATCTCTCTCGGGCCGTTCTTTTCTTTTTTCCTCTTTTTTTTTTCTGCTTTCTTCTTCGGACTGAACATTATGAAAGTGATGTACTGTATTTTTTTTTTTTGCGTTTGTCAAAAATCCTTACGTTTAATTTTAAACAAAATATTGAACCGTGACAGAGTGAAAACATAAGCTTACCGCAATATTGCGGTACGCTAGCATTTTAAATTCACGGGTTGGCTCTAATGAGCCTTTGATTTGTTTTGTAGTGCAAATTAGGGCTATTGTTATTTAAACCGCACTGGGAATACAAAATTTAAATAAGAAAAGAAAAACGAAATGAATTCTGGTAGTAGTAGTCAAATGACGTCATCGTGCAAATGGCCTATTCCGGATTTTTTTGGAGAATTAAATGATTTTAGACATCGAAAAGAATTTTAGAAAATCTTGGGAACTTAAGACAATGAGCAAAATTAAAAAAAATAATAAAATAAAATAAAATAAAACACAAACAGCGTGATAAACATGGTAAAGCAACGCATTTTAAAATAAACTGGACGTTAAGCGACATACATTTTCAAATGGTAACCGTTACAGTGTTTGAAAACTGTTTATACAGTTTAAAATTAGGGGTCTGGAACCAAGATTAAGAAAAACAATCTTAACAGTAATTTAACAGTACGGACTGTCAGTCCTAAGCAGTTGATAAAGCATTAGCTTCTCACTGCTGACGTTGACATTAAAGGAATGTAGTTCTTGAAATGCGTTGGTTTACCATGTTTATCACCGCTGTTTGTGTTTCATTTCTTATCAAGTTACGATGGCCTAAGAACAAGAGTTTATATGAGCAAAATTTTGTATAATTTTAGAGAAATATCAGCTTCCAAGGTGACACTTTGAGTACTGTGGCAATTTTACACAAGCAAAAACGTCGAGAAAGCATTCATTTTGTGTTACTTGTATAAAATCAGAAAACGGCAAACTGATCCTTACGACAAGGCGATGAAGGAGTAAATAAAAGAATAAAACAAAATTTATATTTAAATATAAATTTTGTTTTATTCTTTTATTTACTCCTTCATCGCCTTGCCGTAAGGATCAGTTTGCCGTTTTCTGATTTTATACAAGTAATTATTGTACTGATCCAGGTCTACAACTGGGAGATCCGGCACCACTCAACGGTTTGTCGCTGTGGTCTTGCTGATATTTTATATTTTGTGTTACCGTTGACCAACTTGAGGGCAAACCTTCACAGTAGCGTCTACAGTGCAACTAATCAGCGGCTTCCCATTTAAATTATGCTCTTTCATCTCTGTTGGTAGCAAATATGGCTGATTCCAGTTAGCCATCAACAAGCTCACAGTGAAAAAAAAATTAAGAATTTTCGAGAATTTTAGAAAATTTTAAAAGAACTTTAGTCCAAGAATTTTAGTCCATTTTTCGGGAATTTCGTATCTAAGCCTATACACGGGTTTAAACGGGTTCAGAATAACAGAGCTAGGACTTACAGTATCCAGCAGAGAGGGCCAAGAACAGCAACAGAAATCCGCGGTGGATTGCCATGTCTATTCAGTAAGAATAAAAAGCACAGGAGAAAAATAATTCAGAAAACTATGACTTAACATCTCCATGCCACACACCTGAGAACGATCGAAGGCTTACGGTTTGTCTCATGCTTTGTGCTTACGATAAACCTACGACACGAATCGTGTCGCGTACTAGAGTCAAACCTACAATACGATCAAGTGTAGCCTACGTAGCTGGCGGTTTTGTTGGCGCGCGCGATGTTGAAATCGCGCTCGCGGCTTCGTGGCTCACAAATTCAGCATCGCGGGCGCCAACAAAAAAACCGCCAAAACGCAGGCTATACGAGTGTCGAGTATGGTATGTAAAAGGTCTTGTGATAAGTTGTAGCGAGAATGATGAAACGTGGTAAGATATAATAAATCATGACACAGTCCCGTCTTTCACCGGCCCCACAATGTAATGAAGTTCTATCTTGTGTTCTCGGGATGAAATTCTGTGACCACTCAAACGGAAATTATTTCCGCAAGTTTCTTGTGGTATTGTAAGTTTTACTGATCAGCATTTTGTAAAATTAACTAGATTTTATTTAATAATTTGCTAAATTAAAACTAGATTGTGCTCAGTCAGTTGTACACACTTGCAGCTACTTGCATGACAGAGTGTGAAAGAGTTAAAGCTTGTTGCGTCCGTTTTACCGAATAACTTCGGAAAAAAAACTTTTTCTTAGACCCAAAGAATTTTCTTTTATTACAAGAAGGTTCGTTTGCCGTATTTCTATTTCTATTTCACAAGTTAAGTGTTGTGTTTATAAAAGGTGCATGTAGGCGCGTAAACCGAGAGATGCACAGACCAGATCGGCATCAAAATATAGCACAATTCGATTTTCTTTACAGTTACTTTAGCTGTTGATGTCAGTGATAAAAAATTTTGTATCTTGTTTTAACCAAACGTTTTGTACAAATATAAAGTGTGCTTTAACAAATCGGGTAGACCTCAGCACTTTTTGCCCCCAATTTTGTTCCTAGATTCCTCCGACAACTCAGACGTTCACTTTGTTGCAAGAAAATTTTAGTTTGAAATTCAGTCACACATTCAAACTCCAAATCTCTTTCCTGTACGAAAAAACTACGAGTCTCGAATGTTTAAAGGCATCTCAAGTACTGAACCATTTCTTCCGATGTCTCTAGTCAATTAAAAAAGTCATGGTCTTCAAATCTAGGGTGATGGCTAACTGATTAGAATTGTTACCTCACTATCAAGATGGTATCTCTTCCTTTTGCACTTGTTCGCTACTTATAGTACACCTCAACACTCCGATCCGGCTTCAAAGAAGATCGAAAGTGTTCTGTTAAGGCCGAACATCAACAAGTTACAAAAGCTTTGGGCCACGTAGTAATTTATGGGCGTGCATCAAAAGTAGAACGCGTACGTGCATGGTCATAATTAGCTATCACAATTTTACTGTTAAAACCGAAGTAATTTATAAACAAATTAGTACTAATATCTCATTGAGAGGGGCGCCGGTTAAGAAAGCATTCGTAGGAACAGAACTGGTATCTTAGATATAAAAAAGAGAAAGTTTTGTAATGAATGATAGTGTGCTCTATAGTTCAGTGAAGAGAAGTTTGCGAAACGAAACGGAACGAAACGAAATGCATTTCAACTTGGAGAATCAAAACATCGCTTTAAAACTCGAACCAAAAGAATTACTGCAAAGGACGATATTTATTAATTTATTAATTTATTAAACATCGTTCTACGACTCAATACACAACACCGAAAAAAAAAAACCAAAGAGATTATTTCTTTTCGCTCGTGTGGTTGTTTTAATACTTACCCACTGTACACACCCCAAACAATCGACAGGAAAACCAAAACCTCTTCCTTTCCAATGATACACGGTTCAACATCGTTCAACAAATTGAAGGATATTGCAACTTGTTGAATTAGTGGAAAACACATTCAACATTTTACAGTCAAACCGGATGTTCTTTTGATGGCAACTTTGCAAACTTCCGCCGCAACATTGGTATTTTGATTGACAGTTTGCTTCGAGCAAGTTGGAAGTTACGCGAGCAAGTTGCAACTTTCGCGAGCAAGTTGCTATTTCAAACTTGTTGTCAGTTGCAAATTGCGAAGTCCTTCTTCAGTTATGGCTCACGTACATCGCAATAATACCACCTCGGTTGAGAAAAGAGAGAGAATAATGGTCGTCTGGTGTAAAACAAGAACAAATCGCACGCATTGTTGGATTATCAAGGCAAACTGTATCCAATATTGTAAACAGATTTTTACAATACGAGACGTATTTTCCCGGTAAACCTGGCTGAGAGGAACGAACAATTTCTACTCCTGACATCATAGAGTTTGTGGAATACTGCAAGGTAACCAAACCAAGTACTTTCAATTCAGAAATCCGGCAACTGACAGCAAGATTGAAATAGGAACTTGCTCGCGAAAGTTCCAACTTGCTCGCACAACTTCCAACTTGCTCGAAGCAAACTGTCAATCAAAATACCAATGTTGCGGTGGAAGTTTGCAAAGTTGCCATCAAAAGAACTAGAACATAGCTAAATCACAGTGAAACACCCCAGAAAACACACACACACATCCCTTGGGTTTGGCTCGCTCCAAGCCAAGCGTTCGTTTATTGCACTAGGATAAGTAAAATACTACTGACAGCATATAAACAAAACCCACGCTACCCGAAAGACTAACTTAAAGCATGTTAAAATAGCAAAAGCTAACTGAAATGGGGTTGTGGAACAACAGTTGGGTGAAAAACCTCTCCGTACGTCCACTCGCTCCTAAGAGGAAAACCCCGGGCCAGCTGAACCCCAAATCGCGGTCCCCCGGGCAAGACCAACTGATAACAAAAGTCAATATCCAGGAGAAAACCTTACCTAAAGCTTTTGAAATGGACAAACGCGCCCGAAGCGTCTTTGACATAGCCATCTTAATTTGGCAGAATCACTTGACCAGCGGCCGTGACGCTTAAAAAGACGATCCGGAACACCGGCATTTGCGGCAGCGGTAGCCCCGCCGCTCCAAAGACTGTGAGTTCCAATGCGTGAAATATCAGGCATAATGCCTCTAAACGCCTCGAAAACTAATTCTCTAAGCCTGGTATAGCTAAGCCCTTTAGCCCTAGGCTTGTAACCATATTTGGTCTTGGATAACTGCCAAAAGAGAGGACTGTCGTGACTAAGCTTAGCCTTATCTAAATAGTGACTCAATAGAGTAACAGGACAAGTAGCTTTCTCTGAAGCAGCTACAACGACCCATGCACCGTCCCTTTATTGGACTGTTTTACTAAATTCAATAAATATCTGTAACATTTCACTATCGACCTCGACCATCTGAGCACACTAGTTTCGCGAGTTCGTTAAATCTAAGAAAGGCTGCGAAGGCCATCCCACATATAACAACGGAACGAATATCGTATAGGGAATTGAGAAACCAATTGAGAAACTGTAATAGGCTCCTTCTTGGAAGTGTGGTGGGCCAAACAACACTGTGCACCATCAAGAACATTCTTCACCAAAATGTGCTCTGAGGGAGATGGCTCGCCAGCCAAATGGTGTTTCCAAGCAATGCTATGTACCGCAGAGTCTATCGGAGAGGCCGTCTTCACATTAGACATTAGGTGGCGCATGTAAAGAACGAAGTGGTAAGGAGACGCAGGAAAAGCTGGCAGGTCATGATCACGGCTCCAAAGTTTCCATCTGACGTAGGCTGCGGAGTACTTGGAAGTTGTACTTGAAGCTCTGCCCGCCAATGCCACATCCAGAAGGGAATTAGCAAGTGCTGTTTAATCGGAATAGCAACTTGAAGATCTCCCCACATTGCTGACTTGAAAACATCTACAAAATATAATGAAAAAAAAAAAAAAGAGAACAGGCACCGCCAAAAAATCAAAACAAATCAAAATACCATCCAAAAAATAAAACTAAACACGAACGCAGGGAAGCGATACCGAGATGAAAGACTTACTCTTTCGCGCCTCTATATAAACACGCCAAATACCCCACATACCAGCGCACACACCTAAACAAAGATACCGATGAGAGCATATTTTCCTGCTAATTCCGCAGTCAAACGCAGGAAAATACCAGTCCGAACTGATAACTTGTTTACGAACCCATATTTTCAAGAGCCCAAATTTGAAACGGTGCTGTACTAAGCTGTTGAGAGTTCACGTAAACCTAAAAATGTGTTCGTGTTACCAAAGAAACTCGGTGTTAGAAACTGAGATTTTTGCCGGAGTTCCCCACTTCAGTAAATAAAAAACGCGGCCTTTTCACTGATACCCATATAAACATTCAGTTGCTCGCCCCCTTATCCAAATTGCTAGTAGACTGTCCCTTATTGCTATCATAGTCGAGTGGATGAGCTAATCACCCTCGGAGGGGAGGGGAGAATCATTTAGAAAGGAAGGGATGAGGTACACAGTTGTCGTTATTGGGTTACTCTTAGGATGTTCCTCGGCGAAGCTAATAAATTAAATTAAATAAAAAGATACGAGAGACTTACTGCCAAAATCGTATCCCAGTAGAATATTTCCTATTCAGCCTATTTCCCGACTGAAAGGTTAATTATGAAAAGGTGGATTTATTTGGCAAGGTGTAAGAACACACTGGAGATACGCTCATAATGCGAGATTATATACCTATACCGAAATAATCATCCGGGGAGCAAACAAAGGCTATAAGTGGGATCGCTTGCGCGGGCGATTAGCTCTCTTGCTCGACAAATCCGGGAATAAGGCTGCTCAAAACGGTTTTAATAGTCCGTCTCAAAATGGCTTGGGCAGAGCGAAAAGAGTTCAAACAGCAAACAAAAGTTAATTAGTATTTTATTTGGCTTTAATATTGTTATATAGGTTTCTTAGGTGGAGTGAAAATGGTTCTGGAATGAAAAACATTTCGGCCCTTTTTCGAGCCTCAGTTTCTTTGTAAAATAAGGGATATGGTCCCCCTAAGGCTCCTCAGGTATGTTAAGGACTGGGTCTGTTCCTATTTTATCAAAAGAGTAAGGTGGGTGGTCTATCTTCAAAAGGAAAAGTGTCATAAGTATGAAACTTGGCAACGGCATTCAACTTGTTAAGACAGTAATTTCTGACGTTGATGTTTCCATGGCAACCTATCACGTGACCAATTGAGCTTTTACTTCCGGTTTGTTCCTTCGGTGCTCTTGCAGACAAGGAAAAATTGAGTTTTCTGAGAATTTTAAGTGGTATTATTTCTACCCTTTTAAGGTACTTTCCAAATGTAACTGGAAACGCGGTCCACCTACGCAGCATGACTGTTTTCTGGTGTTTGTGTGACAACAAAATCGTGACATTTCAATCGTCACGTGACTTGGACACGCCTTCCAGTTAGTTTCGTGTATGACTTTGCGCACTTAAAAATATCCAAACCATATTTTGTCAGTCAGAGTAGTTTAAGTTCTCCTGCACTTAACCTAGAGAAAAACCTGGAAATTTGATACTTTAATCAGTTGCATGACTGTTTTCGTGACAACTTCATATCAAAATTAACTTTTGTATCAAGTTTAAGCCTTTAGCCAAGTTTCATATCAATATGTTCCATACTTTATGAGATAGACCACCCCCCTTAATTTTTGAATGTACCGTAACTGACCCAGGCCTTAATATATATATATATATATATATATATATATATATATATATATATATATACGTCTCCCTTAGATCCGTCACTGATGTGAGATAGCATGAGTTTCCTGGGGATACAGTCCTTTGATTAAACGTTGTCACTGATCGGTCTTACCCCTACGCGACCAGACCGAAAGAGAGTATGGGTGAATTAAAATGCATGATTAATTATTCTCTATCGCGTTTACAATGGAGAGCAAAACTCACGTTTGTCTTCGCGTGATGCGCAAAGACAACAAGAGTCGCTTCGATACATATTCCGTTAAGGGTGTTCCGTACTTTGATAATGTGCAGTTGTTGAATGTGAATTGATTTCTCTCCATAATCCTTTTCGGTCTGGTCGCGCGTAGGGATGAGACCGATCAATGACAACGTTTAATCAAAAGACTGTATACAATATGATCCGGCATGCCTGTAATCACGGAATAGATTCTACAGTCGAGCACCGTGAGTAACATCGCATCAGTTCAAGGGTTATACTCAGTATCGATATCGATATCCTTAAACTCATTTCCCAGTTCTTACATGTGGTTGCGTGTAAAACGTTACATGATAAATATACTATGTACTTTTGTTAAATTTTCAGTTGTACGCCGTTTAGAAATCCAACTGTCATGGGTAAAATCTTTCTTCAGGGACACACAATAAGAAATGTTCAGGAAAACGGTTGGAATAGTGTTGTACTGTTTTTCCATATCATTTTAATTTTAGTGCCTTTAAAAGCTAATACAGTTTGATGTCTTCGGTTCTTTTAGCTGAATATTTCAGCGGCAGAAAATTTTACTCGCTGCTTTCAAGGCACCTTTCCGAAAATCTAGCAGAGCTCTATAGCTGACCTTATTTTATATCCAAAACGACATATTACGACATTTTACGCTTGAGAAAACTCTAGTTTTAAAATTTATTACGAATTTTGAAGATGACTAAAGGCCAAACTTCCGAACATGTAGATTTACACGTGCAGAAGCGATTCGTTGGCCGTCCTCCTGACAGGTAAAAAGCTGTATCATGAGGACGATTTTAACATTTTTTCACAGCGTTGTCAGTGGGTTTCACTGGAATGCCGGTAACGAAGGAAGTCTTACTGGGCAGTGGTATCTAAGATAGTTTTGGTCGTCGTAAAATATTTTTATAAGTTATTTTAATATATTAACTAGCACTGATGTGCTCATTAAGAATTTTACAAAACACAATTATAATAAATTATATCTGCGTGGAAATTATGTCAGTAACGATACTTCCGCAAAGGCAATACTCAAGACAAGCGTTTGGCCGCTCGTGCTGGAGAAACAGGATTTAAAGGTAGGTTGTACAGTTTGATAAAAATGTCAATTTGTTTCACACTGAACAACAACAAACATTATGGCTACTCTGTGAAAAAGCGATGATTCAGTTAATTTTTGTTACCTATTTTTACGAATAACTAATGGTGGATATAAAATTGTAACCTCTTAACCATTTCAGATAATTCGATTTCATTTCATTTCTTACTGATTGAGTATGAAATACAATTAAATGTTTCTTGCCATCTTCCCAATTATTACTATGGCTTTATCTGTATGCAAAGTGCAACAATATTGTGTCAGTTTTGAATATTTGCTCCTACATTTTGCCTTTTTTGAACAAAATAAATAGGATGCTAAGAACATTTTTCATGCAATTAAATTTAGTTCAGTTAAGGCCCATAACACAAAGTTAAATTGAACCGGACACAGTTCAAAGCTTTAGATGTACAAGCGGCCGCGACGTTCAGTTCAAGTTTCACTGAGGGGCACCCAGCGAGGCTTGTAATTGCGTTGTTCTGTTTTTCCACATCATTTTAGTGCCTTTAAGGAGAAGCTAATATCTTTTCGGTTCTTTTAGCTAATTATTTCAACTAATTATTTCAGCGCTCGGAATGGCGTTGTCCCCGGGGGATACTCCCTATAATGGGCTATACGGGGATGCTCCGCCCGAAAGTGGTCATTGATCGGGCTGGAGGTATATGAAAGGGTCGGGTTTTCACTAGTTGAAGTATATGAAAGGGTAAGGATTTCACGAAGAATAGGAAAAGGTAGCGAAAACACGATTTGAAGCATAAAAAAGTTACGGAAAACTGCCATTTAGGTATTATAAAACTGGGGCCATTCAAATATATCAAACAGATGCACATAAAGGCTGTATGAAAGGGTAAAACCTGTAAGACCCTGAAGAAGAAAGGCTGTGCCTTTCGAAATATGGGATTCAAATACAATTTCCGTACCGTTTAATCAGCCTTGCTTTTATATCATACTGTATGAAAGGGGTACCATTTTCAATAAAAGGTATATGAAAGGGCTACCTTTTCTGTCAAAAACGGTATATGAAAGGGTAAGGGTTTGGACCTCGGGGTGGAGCATCCCCGTACAAAACTTTGTTGAATACCCCCCCGGGGGCGTTGTTCTGCTTTTTTTTTTCACATCGTTTTAGTGCCTTTAAAGAGAAGCTAATACACGTTGATCTTTCCGCTTATTTTAGCTAATTATTTCAGCGGCAGAAATTTTTAGGGAAACTGAGGAATCTCATGTCATCCTCCGACCAAATTTACTCGCTGCTTCCTTCCTTCTGAAAATCCTAGTTGATCTTATTTTGTACCCAAAACGACATTTTTTTATCCCTCTAAAAGCCCTAAGAAGGCGTTCAATTTTCCACTGTTACGAAAATCTGATCGACATTTTACCAAAGAAAACTTTAAATTTAAGTGTAAATAATTACGAATTTTTAATGTGGGTAACTCCTTCCGAACAGGAATTCTGGACTCAAATCACAATTAGTAAGGAACGTGTGCCAAGCGCAGGGAATGAGTACCACGTGCAAGGAACGTGTGTAACGCGCGGTGGACGCGATTCACGCGCGAGGAACGTGTGCCACGTGCGAGGAAGCGAGGAACGTGTGCCTCGCACGTAAGAAGTGCCCCACGGCGATACATAGTACCGGCTACATTTGTCAATAACTCAAAAACGCAAAAAAAAAAATGTTGGTAAAATCTTGAAAAGTGGGAATAAGAAATAAACAGCGACAGATTGAGGAATCGAGTTTGGAAACCATGAGCCACAAAAATTGTGCCAAAATATTATAAACTAATTTCCCTCCCCGCTCTCCGCCGACTTTCCCTCGGAAAAAAAAACCCGACTGATCGCAGGTTAGTTGGGGCCCAGCCAAGCCTCGCTATGGAATGTGAACACAGGAAGTCTGGATGCGAATGACGTACAGAGAAGACTTGGCCGCCATTTTGATCACGCGAAGTCGAAATTGGCGAAAATTTGTTATGTAATATAAATGGCTGAAACTCCTCCAAAATAACATAATTACCGGGCCTGGAAAGCTGTTTTATTTTCATTGAAGATCAAGGTTTCAAAAGTTTTGCAGGTAATACGATAAAACTATCAGCGAAACATTCCGCTAGACATGACCATGAAAAATGACGGGCATACGTTCTATGAGTATGGGGCTCCGCAGCGGACCTTCGGCCCGCGAGAGCTCCGCTAAAAATAACCTTGTCAACACGTCTCGTATGTTTTTAGCTACTCTAACTTTACACACAGATATCTCGCTAACCAATCAGTATATCGAAAAAGCCTGATAAAGTTTTATTGATTGATCCCTTGTGATTTGACACTGTGCAGCTATTTCAGTCACGGCATTCGATAACCGATAAATGAATTGAACAACCGGCAGTCGTTTTTTTTTTTTTTTTTCATGGCGGTTTATCGGCGGCTTCTGGCCCTTTAAGGCCAGGTACTGTTGTAGACATCGCCCTCACACGCGGGGCATTAAAGTATTCGAAAATGATTAATATTCCTGAAAGAATTATTACTTTCGTATTAATTCATTAAAAAAAGTTCCATCAAGATAGCGTCACTTTATGTTTAACTCGTGGTGTTAATTTAACAGTATGGGTCAGTTTGTGAGGACTCGAAGCATTTTTCTTCGGTTATTCTCAGTTTGTACTTTAGTCATATCAAAATTCAGAAGCATTAAACAACAGATTTCCATTCCAAAATGTTTATGGAATTGTAGAGAGTTTAAATCTACTCATCTGGGCCAAATGTTGAAGAGCAAGAGCATTTAGTTCAAGAGTTATAGCGGGATGAGTATTAGACATTTTTAGTAGAAATGTATGGAGCGGCAAATGTTGTAAAAACTTCAAAATCTTTTAAGATTTGAATTAAAATTCAGCACCAAACATCTCATCACAAAGGATTGGATTCACTATAAGGCCCGGTTTAAACGTCGAACTTCACATGTGCCGAACCTAATGCAAATGAGCAAAATCTATTGTTCTTGCTAATTTGCATTAGGTTCGGCACATGTGAAGTTCGACGTTTGAACTGGGCCTAAGTTACATTAAATCGGCTTATACATGTTGTTGTTGCAAATCATGGGATATAGCACCCAGGCCATCCCTCCTAAGGATCTCACTCAATGTGTTACTTGTGACAACTCCCATAATCTCCTGTGTTACTAGCTCAGTACCAAAACTGCGCGTCGACTGAATAGTGCCGGCACCAAACTTGATGCCTCTGTCATGGAGCCTTTGCAGTGACCACCAGGTGTTGTTGGGTTGAGTGTTACATTTGCTGCTTTCTTTAAGCCTGTTGACGATGTCTTGTGGGTAGAACATGATTACTCCAATCGGCACCGCAGCACCAGCCAGGTAATCAGCTACCTTGTTACTGAGCTTATGCCAGCATGACCAGGGATGTATGCAGTATTGAGCGCACCTTTAATCTTATTGATTGTGGCAACCCAAGTATCCTTGACGCTTCCTAGTTGTGGTCGCGTCACCAGGTTCTGAGAGTCCGTAAGCACTACGACATGATCATTTTGGTCAGTTTTAGCAGCTATCCAAATAAGTGCATTTTCAAATGCCTCTGACTCTGCACGAAAGGAACTAGTGCGCCCGTGTTTGCCTGCACACCAACTGTACACACGTTTTCTGTCTTTCCATACTGCTCCACCCCATGCAGTTAAATTATCTCGGATCGATCCGTATGTTGCTATGATGTTGTTAGCACATCCATGAATGCCTCCGCTTCAGCTTGATTAACAACTGCATTCACTTCACGCCACTCTCTTCTTCCAATGATGTCGATTTCAAGTATTATACGGCACCCAAAAGTCCTGCATGATGTTATCCAAGGGTGTGATGTCTTCCACTTTAGTCCTCGCGGACAGACTCCAAGTTCTAGTATAAACACTTTTCAACCTTACCGATGCATCTGTGCTCTCCCACAAGGATGAATTAAGAGGGTGACTTGACAACTGTACGGAGCCCTCTTTTAGAGTAGCCATCACCTGATGATGGTTTAAAGAAGGCATTGTGCTGGCTGTAACTAGGCTTCTTTCTGAGTTTTGTTTCCTGCAAGGCTATGATTTTGTTTGTCTTGAGTAGCTGTTCAATAGATTCCAACCTTTTCTTGTGGCTCCTAATGTTCCACGCCACTATTCTTAGTGAGCGCTGGTTCATCTGCTCAGATTTGGTCATGTTGGTCATGCGTTTCTTTCTGCCTCCTCTCCTCCTCCCCGGTGGTTCGAGCGCCGTCACTGATCCTCGGGATCATTCGTCGCATATTTGTCACTGCGCTAAATTGATGATTGTGTAAAGATATCCATGAAGTTCTATGCAAGGTGTACATTACAAAACAAGGTCACCCGTAGGTTAATGCACGCCACCCGTGTGAAGTTTCCAAACCACAGCCTACGTTGGTAACAGTTAACTCCTGCCATTCAACCCCTTGGCACGTCGGTGACACCGTGGGATTGGGACTCCCGAGGTCAGCTCCCCGCATGTAATTTTGGTGGATGGCCGTTGGCTCAATGGGAGCTCATCCGCCCTTAGACATGCCTTGTTTTTAATCCTGTGGGTGTCCACCCACCCTCCTCACCAGGGCATGCCTGGTGGGGGAGCCAGTTGAGTCGCCAGCCACCCGGCCCATGAACAGGTTGTCCTGGACTACATGGTTTATCAGTGGCAGGTCGCTGAACTTGACCCGACCTGGAATCTATAATGTAAAAATAACTTTCAACTGGTATAATTTGTTTATTTTCACAGCTTATCTGAAATAGCGTGACGAATTGCGTGACACATTTAAAACCTTTACAAATAGGAAAACACCTGAAACTGTTTGTGACGGGATTTGTAACACTGGTATCCACATATTATGTTAGAAACAGCTTTGTAGGATGTATAGTTTAGATTTTTGAATTTTTATGACGTCATGTGCAAACCAAGAATTGCATTTTGCTTTTTATTCGGTTTATCCAGCTGGTTTATCTTAACGTTTGTTTCTTATACTTTTCAAGTTTTTAGATTTTTAAAATCATGGAAATCGTCATCATCTTCCAGTTGCTGCTGTTGTTCTGGGCCAATCCCACCGACAGTCAACAATGCACTGACCTTGACTGGTCTAGTACGTTTGCAATAGCTGGCGATTCCACGTCCCAGTGTAGTAACAGCGTTTCCTATGTGAACGCGCTGACAGGCCAGGGTTATGGCGTCAACTTGCAAACTGGGCCGAATGTCATTAAAACGGCTAGATGCTGTGGTGTCAACCTGCCGTACTCTGAGGAAGCGAATGACTGTTACTGGGAACAGTGGTGGGTTGCTATGGCAAGGTAAGTGATATAAGCAACACTAAATAAGGAGATTTAAGAGGTTTTCCGAGGATTTCCGACCATTTCCCCGATGATTGCGAATATTATCACAAAATGACAGAAGATTGTCCGAAGATCATATGAAATTTTACAGAAGTGTTTGAACACAACGATTATTTTTGAATGGATTTTCGAAGCAGAACCAAAATTGTTTCGATGACACACCAACAATTTTTAGTTCGCTCAACGTTTAAGCAATATATCGCTATATCTTTACTTTATATTAACTCCTTATGGTAGGTAGCAGTGAACAAAGATTAGAAAGTAGGTTCGACATACTACATGGAATGGTCAATAATGTCGCGATATAGCTCCAGCCATTTCAGACAGTGGGAAGGTGTTAACTGACGCGAACACCTACGCAAAATTAAAGCGCACGGAGACTGATCCGAGCGTTTTTATTTTCGCGTTCGCATACGCCTTCGTGTTTTCAATTCGCTTAAAACACCAACAGCAGCAAGCAAAAAAATGATAACACCAAGCCTGAGTAAAACGCAGAAGCCGTCAAACGATAAAAATTTGCAAAGCCGGCCAACGGTGAAACTGTTTAAACCCAATTGCAACAAAATAAAAAAAAATAAAAAACAAGAGGCTCCAAGCAGCCTTTACTCATGCGCATGCGTAAGAAAATTTATATTTTAATATGATAAGATGTCCGACATTGAGAAGAGTTACTCCTTTCATTCAGTCATCGTTCCTGCAAACCACGTTGTTTACTATTGAATGTTGTGGACATGAAAGCTGTACCACAATGAAGCCAGTGATTTTTTCTAAGTCTTATATATACCAAACGTGAACATAGTAATGTATGTAGGGTTGTAGGAGATTCTGTCGTGACACCTAAGTAACGCTCTTTTACCGGAAGTGAGAATAGCCGGAAGTCACTAAACAGGAAGTGTAAATGGCAAAGACGTCAACCGGAAGTGCACAATTTAAAATATGCGTGCATAAATTTTCATGCAAAATCGTGACACAAAAAATAATAATAATAATAATAATAATAATAATAATAATAATAATAATAATAATAAAAATAATAACAAGAAAAATGGAGCCGAAACCTTACCTCATGCCGCTTCGCGCATGAGTAAAAAAAGAATGAAAATTGATCGATTTATTTGATTACTTGCATGACTGTCTATTTTTTCTGGCGTTTGTGATACAAGGATAAGGATGGACAAGGATTGCTACTCAGCAATTCTATGCAAGACCCCAAACTGGAGTATGGTTTGTAAGACGTTTTGGTCTGTTCTAGCCGGAAAGTATAGGGACAATTTTTATTATCTTAATGTCTGTGTGACCGTTGCAGATCGCCAAACGAGATACAGATAAACAGAGAAAAAGCTGTGTTACGAGAGATTTCCCTGATTTTCTTGTCTTAACGTAAGCTTAAGATCGTTGTTTAAAATATTACAGAAACATATTAATTCGTCATGAATCTAGTAAATGAAGGAGAAACCGAGCTATTGTAGCAGATATTTTCATTATTGATGGATTATTCACTTCAAAACTAGCGTTATTTTTCTTTATCATCAGGCACGACAATTGGGCAACATGTGAGCGAGATGGGTATTTCATCCACGGATTTTTCACAGCTGGACCAAATTTCTTGTCCGACATTGGGATGGCACAATGTTGTAAGCCCCAAAGCCATCCTGAGCGAGACGGAGCTTGCGAAGATGTTCGAAAGGTGGATTTTACGCAAGATGGGACGAAGCAGTGCAAGGAAGGATTTTTCCTGAAAGGATTTTACAGAACAACATGTTTAACAATCAACTGTCTGACTGGCTTCAGATGCTGCAGAATGATACCAGGTGTGATAACAACAACAAGCAGCTTTAAAGAAATAACAATAATGTAAAGCACAATTTAGTTTTTAATACATCAATTTGATTTGATAATCAGAGATTATTGCGGAAATCAGTAAGCATGATAAGATTTGAATATTAACAAAACTTGATTTAAATAGGGAGAGTTTCTTTGGTAACTTCTATAGGACTGACTGAGATAATTGTTTGATATTCGGTGGGTATAATATTTTCCTGTAAAACCCGTCCTTAAGAATTGAGTATTTAGGACAGTCGAAAAGGAAGTGAATTTCATCTTCTACGAGTACTACTGGTACTACAGGTACTATAAATTGCAGGCTCAGAGCTTGTATTCCACTGTGCTTTTTAACCCATAAATACGCGCAAGCTTAATGAATAGTAAAAGTAAAGTCGCGCACCCGAGCCAGAAGGCTCATAACAGCCGGAGCTTAAACCCGGTTTCTATAGCATGAAGCGACTAGGAATATTGCTACTCCCCCCTGGATGGGATACCCCCAGCATTTTGTCGCCGGTACCCATTTATACACCTGGGTGGAGAGAGACAGTGTGGAGTAAAGTTTCTTGTCTAAGGAAACAACACGACGGCAGAGACCAGGCTTCGAACCACCGACCGGTCGAAAGTCCGACGCGCTAACCACTAGACCACCGTGCCGCCCACAATGAATAGTGCAATAAACAAAATAAAAAAATATATATCTGAACGGGTTATCGGTAACAGTGGCTAATTCACTCATTCACTTGACTCACTCGCTCGCTTGCTCTTTCCATCACTCAGCTGTAAACTTAGTGACATAATGCTTTGTTACGCGAGCGGTACTGTAGCTGGGTGGCCTTCGGGTCTAATAGCAACCATGTCTATAGTAGGTGGTCAAAAAATAACTCAACCCAGTTATATTATTAAATATTATTGTTGTGTTAAACTTTGCAACAGGTTATGAAAGCCCCTCAAAACACCGCTTTCTCTGAGTATTCCTGGGTAATCAATACAAAATATATATATATTTTTTTACTACAGCTCGAACGCACTTTACTAATCTATGATTATTACAAGTTACTATGTAAAAAAGGCACTTGATTGGCATAAATTAGGTTCAATTTGAAATATCAAGAGAACATGATTCATCAGTTTGGTTTCTACAGTCATCTACCTGACCAGACTGATAGGGCGTTCTTGTTCAACATGAATAATTGTACGAAATCAAAGCTGGAACACTGTTCCGCCCAAATAACACAATCCGCGGTAGGAAAAAAGATGGCGACTGGTACATTTACCCATAATTCTTAGCGCACAAAAATCTTAACAACGTTCATAAAAATGTAACGAAAAGTTATAAAATCTTCAAACCTAGTCTACACATTGTCCTTAGTACTGGAACAAATATTGTAAAAATTTGGCTTTCTTTGTGCCTTATGTGCTGTGTTAGGTCCGCAAGGAATTGTGGTGAAATGAACAGCCGCCATCTTTTTTCCTACGGTGGATTTCACTTGCCTTATTTCCATGTTTATATGGCCAAATGGCACCAAATATATACAACTTAACTGGATAAAAAGATTCTATAAAGCAAAACAGAAGTTGAGTATTTTTTTTTCTTTTTGCTTTCATCATTTTTCCGAATATTTTCTTTGTATTTCAAGACAATAATTAAAAGCAAGCTAAAACTCGATATATCAGAAATCAAGTTGAAAAAACACATATTTTATCGCACGTAGGAACGGTGAACGGTGGCTGGTCTGATTGGGGCCAATGGAGCAGTTGTTCAGGAACTTGCGGCGGTGGTATCCAAAGGCGAACCCGTGCGTGTGATAATCCAGCACGTTCAGGACAAGGACGCCCTTGTCCAGGGAGTCCTGTGGGAGTTCAACGATGCAACAGGCCCTGCCCTGGTATGTTTGCATTAAATCCAAGTACGCGTTCCCTTTGAACAGTGTTCAATGAAATCCGTCACTCAGGTCAACAAAATTGTTATTGTTGTTGGGGGAGGGGGGTACTCTGTATATTTTTGGGTGGGGGTGTGCCGCTGGGACTCTGAAACAAACCCTTACCCTACACCAGACCATGTTCAGCTGATTTTGCAACCTTATACTAGACTAAACACCGAAATTTTGAAAAATCCAAATTTTACCAACAGAGGAATATTTGCAAACAAACTATCAATTGATTAGCCTGTTCCAGGCGTTCAGATAGTGGGGAAAGCGCGAATAGTTGGAGAAGGCGCGAAAAAAAGCGAGCGAAAAAAATGGGGGAGAATGGGGAGAGGGTAACCTCGCCTGCCCGCATTTTTTCGCTCGCTTTTCTTCGCGCCTGGAACAGGCTATCAATTGATAATAATTATAATCTATCCCAACTTAACACCTGAAGATTGCTTATCAAACAGTTTAATTTACTCGTCAGACTTGTATAGCTCCCCTTTAAACTTCAGACAGCTAATTGCTTTGTACTCTGATCGTGACAAGTAAAAATGTTTTCATTAGTACGCAGGCTTGCACTTAGTCTCTCGCGCAGCCGTTATTTGTGTCGTCACGCAACGCTTCTTCCCACGTGCATGACGACACAAATAAGGGCTGCGAAGGAGACTACAAACTTAGACAAAAGTGTTGGGAAGGTAATGGCAGTCTTGATCGTTCAATTCTTTCTCCCCCCTTCTCCCCCCCCCCCCCCCCCTCCCCCCGTCCCCTCTTACAATGTTGTTTATAACTGGATGGGCTCCTGTTACAACTGGACCTTTTTAATGCGTCATTGTTGAGATCCGAACATTGGAAAAGGGGTGTGGGGCGACTCTGAAGAGTAGCATATGATAATTTTTTAACGTTAAGAGAGCATCGGTGTAATTCAGCATTTATGCTATTCATTTTCACAACCTTCCCAACTACTTCTGTCTACAATTATAGCTTTCGACTATACAAGATTAAATATGAAGCACTACTGAAACTGGAAAAACTTTAATACCTCAAGAGAGATACCTGCAAACGTATTTATTCGATCAAACAGAAGAATAAGTTTACAAGCGTTGACATTGCAGAGTTCACCGGAAAATTAGTCGGGCGCCTTCATCTCGACCCTCTGTTATTACTATTGCACAAAGGCGTTTTTAATATCAAAATAGCCCGTAATCTGGAGGGTGTAGTGGCCTCTTTAAACGAAAAATATGGTGAAGGGTCAAGCTCGGGCGAGCAATCTGTGGATGCTGACGAGGAGGCGCTGGCCAAACGTCAGTGGATGAAACTGCAGGCCAAGAGTCTACCATGGAAACGGTTAAATAGGAGAAAAAATAAAGTTTATGTATGTATGTATGTATGTATGGAGACGGACAGAATAGTGATCTTTATTTGATTATGAAAATAAGTATTCCTAGTACACAAATTAAATGTACTGAACTACGTTTAGATTGTATCTGTTGATTTAAATATCATGAATGGCAGGAGATCTTTAATAGCAAGCTCTATTGAGCTTTTCCAGGAAGATCCCCCTGTAACAATTCAATCTGTCGAAAACTACAGATGGGTGTGGATATTATCCCTCGGACGTACAAAGGGGGGGGGGGGGGGGGTGGTTGCCCCCACCCTTAAGGTTTTTCTCCAACATTTTCAAAACCATTTAAGATTAGCAAAGACACATTTTGGTAAAGTTTGGCGACAACCCGTCGCTATAGCAACGAGATATGACGTCATAAGTAACATGTGGTCAACCCATTTTTGAAGAAAAAAGCGTGATTGGCTCATTTCTTAACAAACTTGAATAACTGCGAGCGCAGAGTGAACGTGTTTGCGGGAATCGTTTTAGAAAATAAAGATAAACAACCTAACACTGACAAACTGCTGCAAAATGTACTAATAGTTCAATATTTTGTGCAGTTTTGACCAAGTTTTCGAAAACTAAGTACCGCTATTGCAGGATTAGAAGCTAACCGAGGATATCGTCTCTGTTATTTTAAAGGGGTTTTCACTGCTTCTTTATTGTCGACTGGTGGAAATTAAAATTAAAGTAAAAAATATGTTTTCCAGGAATCTCAAATAACAAATCATAAAATTAAGGTAGCAATAATTGCTGTTTACTTGAAGCAAGATTTAGCAATTTCAAAATTATTTTAAAATAGCTTCTTAATCTTTCTTCAAATAAACATTCAGACAATGGGAGAGGCAGCCTAAAAATTGACAGACAAGGCTTATTTTAGTCTGTGAAGAGGCTTTCTGGTAATGTCGTATCCAGATCTCACTCGTGCTTCTACTGTACTGAAATGACCGTGGGAGATCTGGGTACAAGATTAGCCTTCTGGTATGGATGGCCGGTAGCGAAGCGAGCAGAGGGGAACTCTCCAATTTTCCCTTGTTTCACTTCTTTCACGATTTTTCTTTTCTTTTCACGGTATTTCTTTTTGCATTTTCTCCAAGGAGGCTTGTTCACAGGCTGGGCTTATTTAAGTTCGTGTTCGGCAACGGTAGCTTGCAGCAGGTTGTAGCTAAGCGGGATCGTGGGTACAGTACGCATTGAATGCATGTGTTACTTTATTTTTAGCTGTGAATGGTGGCTGAAGCCAATGGTCAGACTGGACCAAGTGCAGCTTTAACTGCGGTTCAAGGGGAGGGGAGCAAACGGCAACTCGAACATGTACCAATCCACCTCCTGCCAATGGTGGAAAAGATGGCTCAGGAAATGCGCAGAACAAAAGTTTTTCCTAACATCGCTCCATGTGCAATTTTTGGGTAATTTTCTATTTTAATCGCTTTTGCAAAAATCTGAGAAACGGCTCGATGGATTTTTTTAAAACGTTCACCACGCACGCTTACCGATGCGAATAATATTATCTGAAAGTTTTATTGACATTGATTCACTGGAACGCCTTTAAAATCAAAGATGAAGACGACGCACGAACCGGCCGAAAAAGTTTGCGTTACAAGTTATGCTCAGTAATGATTACAAATCAATGCGTACTGCATTCCTCCGTGATTGAAACATTTCAATGTATGCTCGTTGATGCAAATTTCTTTGCATCCGTTTTCTTTTGCGTTCAAAATGCCTACTGTAAAAACGTTTTTAAAACGCATGGCAAAAGAGGAAACCTGGAAAGTAGTAAAGAGAGTAATAAGGTACAATCATGCTTGAATACAGATAATAATAAATGCACAGCACATCACAACGAAATGTATAAATCACGGAGGAATGAAATGCAAATTGATTTGAAATCGTTATTAGGCATAACTTAAAAAAATGAATTTGTAACGCAAACTTTTCGGCCGTTTCGTACGTCGTCTTTATCTTTAAATTTAAAGGCGTTCCAGTGAATCAATGTCAATGAAACCTTCAGATAATATTTTGCATATCGGTAAGCATGCTTGGTTAACGTTTTAAAAAAATCCATCGAGCCGTTTTTCAGATTTTTGCAAAAGCGATTAAAATCGAAAATTACCCAAAAATTGCACATGGAGCGATGTTAGAAAAAAAGGTAGTTCTCAAGATCGCAAAAGAGAAAGTAAACAAAACTTTGATGGTGTATAAACATAACATCAAGCTACTTTTTGACACTATCTTGAAGTAAATTCACAAAAGCAGTGTTTATCTCTCGACCAATTTAATACCAGTATACAAATAGTAAGGTTTAAAATGTTATTGCGATTTATTTGAAATCAAACATACAGAATTTTTTTATTCTTACAAAATATATATGCCATATGCCATATTTTAAGATGTCTATGTGGGACTTTTAATGCGAAATCTTAAACGCGCAAAACCTTACTTTAAATGATTTCGAAGTTCCTTGTTTATCGTTGTCATGGTAATATCGATTTTACCAGAATATATATTAAGCCAAACTTCAATTCAAAACCAGTTAACAGTGAAAATTTCACGTTGATCTGACTTGGGAAAGATCGCTTAAGGTTACAGTGTACCTTCAGATCGAAAATTTATTGAAAATTTTTTTTAGGCGTTAAAATAAAGTTTACAGAATGAGCTTTCATCCAAAAAAAAAAAAAGTATCGAAAACTAGTGAAAATTGACGGAGAAATGACGGTATAACTTTTGTGGGCGGAGTTTGTTTATTAAGCGATATGCTTTTTTAAGCGCCGTTTTCTCAAAGTTAATTTTTCGCTTGTTGGGGACACTTTAAAGAGCTACAACTCAAAGGGAATTTGTTCGATTTTCCTTAAATTTGGACAGAGGCTCGGCTAACATATAATCAACAAAAACGTGTCGGCGAATTTCTTAATTCCGAAAACTTTTTCGTCAAGAGGCATTTCCGTGCGATCATTCCAATTTTTTTTCTCCCCTTTTCGAAAATATTCTGTAACTTTTCACTGCAATTAAATATGGAAAATCGCCGACACGTTTTTTTAGCGCTTCGTGTCCGGAAACCCGAGAACAAGTCAAATTAGCAAAATATAATAATCGCTTTGAGTTATAGCGTTTTAAAGCTGATTCGGACGTTCGAATTTAGACGTCGTAAAAAATTCGACAATTCATTTTATTACCAAATGGTTTCCATATTTAGATAGCCAGCTCTATAAGCTTTAATTTGATATCAGGGTTTAGGTATATTAGGTGTAATCTTAAGATGCTAGAGCTGGCATGTTATACTGGAGACACCCCCGAAGGTACACTGTAACCTTAAAAGCCGATTGAAAAATGTAGGTATGGTCTCCAGAAAACTGTATCGAAACGCCTTAAGCATACGCAGATAGTCGTTGCATTTTGTTTTTAACTCTGGAGGCAAAATCGCCCAGTAAACCCCCAACAACCACATCCACCCCCCCCCCCCATCCCCCCCACCATCCTCCCCATCCCTCCATCCTCCCCATCCCCCCATCCCCCCACCATCCGGGTGATGACCTTTAGTTGATACAATATAGCTTATAATTGTTGTATTTTTCTGTTTTTCTGATGCTAGCATAATGGTTACAGAAAGCAAGTACAGCTTGGCTGGTACAGTTAACTGTCCTAACAATGGAAAACAAAGGCTGGGAAATTATGTAATCAATACTTTCAGGATAACATGATAATATTGGTGGATTCGTAAAGGAAATAAAATTTAAGGTATCAAACACAAATAGTCGTGGTCATCTTGATTTACACGTTTCCAAGGAAACCACTACACGTGATTTTTAAAGGCCTCAATTTTGCCCCGTCAACCCAGAGAGGGACTCCGAAAAGTGACGAAGTCCATTTTGTATTTTTGATAGGTTAAAAATGTCGTTTTGACAAAATTAGGGTGCTTAATTGTGCATTTGCAAGCTAAGGATCGGATGCAATAAATATTGAGAAAACGTCACTTAATAGAGTACCGAAGTGTGACGTCACACTTGTGAAGTTATGGGATTTGATTAGATATTCGGAAAGGGCATGACGTGCGAATAATGCCTGCTTGCCAAAAATCAGCATCTTATTGCAATAGGCCATTTCCGAGTTGCCTTTAGCCTCTCTATCAAAGCGAGGCTAGGTGCGAACCCTTTCAGTATGAAAATGAGTTTTCATTCACATGCAAATAAACCAGGAGCTCCTGAAATAAACCATATTTGCATGTGAATGAAAACTCATTTTCATATGAAAGGTTTCGCACCTAGCCTCGCTTTGATAGAGAGGCTAAAGGCAACTCGGAAATGGCCTATTTGGGGGTGAGATATTGGCACCGTTATGCTCTGATGACTCCATACAAACCTTTCTAATTTTTGCCTTGGTTCATTACGTTAATGAATCAAGGCAAAAATTAGAGACGTTTGTATGGAGTCATCAGAGCATAACGGTGCCAATATCTCACCCCCAAATTGCAATAAGATGCTGATTTTTGGCAAGCGGGCATTTTTCGTCATGCCCTTTCCGAATATCTAATCAAATCCCATTATTTCACAAATTTAGTTTTTGTGACGTCGTCATGTACTCTTTACCTTTATTACCTTATTCTTACTAGTTTTCGCGTGTACTTAATTTCGCGAGTATAAGTTTTCGCGATTCCAGGAAAAAAATAAACATAAACGTGTATTTAATTTCGCGATTTTGCCATTTCTTTAATCTCCCAAGTCCTAAAAGAATGTTCACAAAATAGTCATATAGAAATATCAAGAGTTACGCGCTTTCTACGTTTACGAGGTGGCATCGTCAATGTTGAGGTTCCTGAGTCAAAGCGCCGAGATCTCCTCAACCTTTATAATTTACGAAATTTAGTGAGAATGAGGTATTTGCTTTCAGTACCTCTTAAATGTAAATGAGGTATTCAAGTCCCTCCTGAGCCTTTTAAAGATATGGAAATCTCTCCCCTGTATATAACAACGGCCAGACAAAAATAATAACTATGTATTCAAAACAAACACATGTATGAACAACCACTTATGGTACTTATGGTTCACCGCCTGTATGAGTCATTTAAGGTGGCTGAACATAGTTTGCACGCGCTCTTCAATTTCAGCTGCTCACGCGAGTCAGCGCGTGTAGAGTTTTGAGAAAAACAAACGTGGCGTCTATTCAGCGATCATTTTATTTTGCTCAGCGTGGATCGCGAAAGTGTTGTTTTTCGTCTTAAAATAAAAAAAATTGTTGTTCGTAAAAATGTTTGTTGAATCAACAGATAATTTATAGAACCATTGAAGAAATACACTGCCTTTTTGGTCGTTTTTGTCTTTGGATCGAGAACCCAGTCAAATGCAACGCATGCGCAGTTGACCAAAAAATTGTGACTGGATGTTTTAGCGACTTTCCTCGGAAACGTGCTGATTTCTACGGAACCACTCGTTAGAATTTCACGAAATTTGGCACAATAATAGTTCCGAATATGCCGAACTCACCTGCTATCAGAAATTTGAAATCTAACAAAGGAGATTTTTACAAAACGCAAACATATTAAACCACAAATTACGGAAAATCCTTCTGTCAAAAGTACATGAGACCAGTGTTAACATGTGAATATTTTTACGAGTTTACTGGAGACAAATGATGGACAAAATGTAACGACTAGATTTTCTGAAAATAAACGAAACCAAATATTGCAGGCTGATTTACAATCTACCGTGTTGCCATGGCAACAACCTAAAAGCTCAACAAAAATATCAAAATATATAGCTTGTTGCTTAATCCTATGCCTCGCCAATTTTGGGCGTCCAGACGTTAGTAGTTTTAAAATAACAATGAATGACGCATAGGTACAGTGAAACTGTGTTCAGCCACCTTAACCCTATTGAGTCCCGAGAGGGAGAGTGCCGGAGAGGGGGAGTCCCCTCGCTGATTCCCCTCGCTGATCCCCTCCCCACCAAACTTCGTGGCTTTTTCTGAAATTTATCTGGAAATATTTTGATGTAACAGATTTTTGTTCATGACATGTGTCATTTCCATGGCAACCATATTTTGACAAGCATGTTTACCCAAGTTTTGAATGTTCTTCTTCAAGGCACTCAACATCAACAAAAGACTAACAAGCATTTCATCCAGTTAAGAAGTATTTGACGAATCCATCGCCCCTTACCAACAAGCACTTAAAGAAAGCAGATATGACCACAAGCTGACATCCTTCATCAGAGCAAGCTATGAGAAACAAAAGAAAGCGGACAAGAAACATCACGTGGCACAACCCTCCTTTTAACCCAAATGTTAAAACTAACCTTGGTAGAAAGTTCTTGTACATCGTCGACAAATGCTTCCCACAAAATCACCAACTCCATAAAATCTTCAACAGACACACACTTAAGCTGAGCTATTCATGCATGCCAAGCATGAAATCCATCATCTCGTCACACAACAAGCACATCCTTTCAAAAACAACTACGCCAACGCAGCAACCTGACACCTGTAATTGCAGAAATAAAACAGAATGTCCACTCGAAGGAAAATGTCTTCAAACAAACGTGACCTATCAAGCTACAGTAACAACAGCGACAACAACTGAAACTTATGCGTAACGAGCGCATAGCGTGATATCGCGGATTTCGGACCGAAATGGCGCTCCGCTCGATTCAATTACCACTTTATTACATTAATTTTTGGAAAATCACAATTTAATTGCCTAATTACAGGATTTTAGTCAGTGATGTACCACAATTTTATTGACGCAGAAGACGGTTTGAAAAAGGCGAAACTGGATACACTTTTACATCTTATTTTGTCAAACGGCACGCATTTGCTACCTAGCAACCATTTGAATTTTTGAATTTTCGTATTTTACTGCTTGCATTCCATTTTACCGGTCATTCGTTCAAGTTGCCTGATGAGTGTGGTCCTTTTAATTTTGGACCATACGAAACAGAGCTGTCACAATAAAACGATGATTACTCCTGAAGTCTGAACTCTCATGAAGTTATATGTTATATATATATATATATATATATATATATATATATATATATA